>PVKE010000602.1:56601-133279 GCA_004027555.1 Craseonycteris thonglongyai | reverse complement strand
TAATGGATACAGAAGTGTCTTTAATCAAATGAAATTATGAAAACTACCAAATTAGATGTAGATAACAAATACTGTAATCTAAGCAGACCCAGTGGCTATTATGAAAACTGATCATTTCTGAAGTTAAAGGAAGAAGCATTACCTGGCTATAAATCATCAGGAGGAATTCAGAAAGCATTCAGTGCTGAACAGTCACTTAGCCTCCCTTAGCTATGATTTCAAGTTAGAACAGATATTGTTTGATCAAGAACTTTTATTCCCTAGAATAAGAAAGTTTAAATCCAATTTCATATAGAGGCCCGTGGTTTTTATTACATTCAGATTAGTGTCTAACATAGAGTATCATAATGGGATAGAATTCATTATAGTTTATCTTTTTTTCCCAAAAAAGCATACTTTTTTCACAGGTATACAAGAACAGGTATCCTGTTGTTCATATGCTAAATTCTGCAATTTGATCTATTTAAACATAAAAAATATGCAATGGGACTTGAATGACTGATGTGTGGCTAAGTTCTTCTTTGTAAATCTCTTCACCATGACTCTCAGAAGGCCTCTGATGTACATTGGCAAAATTCCAAATTATATGCCAATACTAAGTATGGATACTATTTAAGATTAAAAGGGCAAGAACTACTTAATTAAAGGAAAAGGAACCTAAGGAGTTGCAAAGTATATGGACTAACTTCATAGGTGTACTCATGATGTCATGCCATACACATATAACTTTCTCTACTAATAACAGTTCTCTAGGTTAGTCTGACAGAGTATCTGACTTTAAGAAGCAAACAAATGAACCAGTGAAACAGACACGGGGAAAGATATGTACATTTTGGAAGGATTACATTCAACAGCTGTTGCACAATCTGGCCATTTTTAGGGCTGTCCAACAATACTGATAATCCAGGTGAACTATTTAACCAGATTTAATAGTGAATTGATTAATAACAATAGATTCCAAGTTAAACAAGGCATGTATACATTAAAGAAAGCAGTACAGAAATGTACTGTATGTGAACTGTTTACAAAAACATACAAAATGTTGGATGGCACAAGGGGTACAGTGCTAATATAAACGGATTAAGCTAAGTTTAACATAAACTGTCCATCCTTACAACTAACAAAGAATATTTAAGGGACACGTGAGGACACAGCGTGAAGATGACCATCTGTAAGCCAAGGAGACAGGCCTCAGAAGAAGGCAAACCTGCCCACACCTTGATCATGGCCTTCCAGACTCCAGATCGGTGAGAAGTAAGTTTGTTATTTAACCAGCCAGTCTGTGGCATTTTGTTATGACATCCTGACTACGACAGGCATTCTATATGTTTTTGTTGTTCATTTCTAAGAGCGTGTGTGATTTGATGCTTGTCCCCTTTGCTTTCATCAGGTGTAGACGACGTCACCAAGGCAGGGTTTATGCATCAATTTCATGCCATCATTGTCATATCCCATTTGTTCTGGAATTTTAAAAAGTTGGGTAAGATTTATTCTTGGAAGAGGAACTTCGCAGCATCACCCTACGGTGGCTTACTCTGGCTCAGTCAGCACACACCTCCTTAGACCTGCCATTTAGACTCGTCATTGATATTGGAAAACAAATGATTCAGACTTTATATATTTTTAAATCTCCAAATAATTTTTGTCACAACAAATGCACTCTGATTGCAGTAGTGACTAAAAATACCACGGCTTGTTGGAATCCTGGAACCCCAAAGGCCACCGGCTGGCTGTGTGATTGGGGACGAGGCGCTCTGCGTTGCTCTGCCATCAGTCCCCTTTCCGGAGCTCTGAGGTGCTGCACGTACCGAGGGTGGCGAGGAAGACGAACAACAGTGTCCACAAATAACGCACACGGAGAGCCTGGCTCCTGGGGACCTTGGATGCATCGCCACGACTATTGTCGTGAGACAGCATGGGACGAAGGCTTTCTCCAGGGTTCCGGGGTGCACAGGGGACATCTGGGCTGAGGAGTAGCAGGCCTGGGGGGCCTTCTGTGAGGGGTTGTCATCCAGGAAGAACGGAGGTTGGCTGCAGCCGCCTCTGGCAGCTCTGCGCTCGTCCTGGTGAGCCTCTGTAGTCAGAGCTATTTCTTGTCCTATAATTTGGTTTGTCAGGGGCTGGAGGCCAAGAACCTGGCCGTCAGACAAGTAAAAGTGAAAAACAAGGGTGACACAGGGGAGGGCCCTCCAACTCCTGTGCAATGCTTGGGTGCGTTCGTGTTGTCATTGTGGATGGGTTGGCTTCTGTTCTGGAAGTGAAGGCAGGATGGCTGGGACAGGGCCCTCCTGGGGTGGTCCAGGGAAGGTGAGCCAGGACACCTTGCTCGAGGACTAGCCTTGGCTTACGACGGGCTGACAGCAGGCATGCGGTTGCTGGGAGGAAAGTATTCCTATCCCCAGGGGCCTGACTGCTCAGAGGCAGAACTGTAACGGAGGTGTTGTCTGATTGTGAACCTCCTTTATTCCTTTTTTTGGTGCCCAAGAGTGCAAATGCCCTCCGTGGTGTCTCTGATGGTTGTCCTGTCACTTATTGGAGCTTCTAGTGGGTCTTCTCATGGACTCCTGTGGACGATACTGTCTCAGTCTCCTTTCTTCCATTAATCCTAGGCTTACACAGGGACGGCCTCAGCACAGCGCTCCTGGGCTTGTCAATCCTTATGACAAGGAATCTCCCGGAGAGCTCGTTTAGAGTGCCAACACCTGAGCCCCAACCCAAGAGGACCTGTTCCCGCAGGCCTGGGAGGGGGCCGGGAGCCCCTGCTTGAACCAGAACCTGATAGCCCTTCTAATTTGTCATCAGGTTCTGAGACCACAACTCCGGCAGACTGTGAGGTAATCGGTGCTGTTTAGGCAAACCGAGGACAGAGCATGCATTAGCGAACGCATCAGCACCTGCCTGGCAAACAGTCTCCCCGTGTATGGGAACAAGCCCCCGGGCCTCGGGGAGAGGAGCAAGCAGACCCCAGCCACTGCTCTGGGCAGCAAGAGGGACACGTGACAGGCCGGAGCGCTTTGCTCTTTCTCAAGCCTGTTAAGGGGTTTGTCTGGTGTAGATGGTCACGTCGTGAGGACGTTGTGACCATTTCTGGATTAATTCCGTATGTGTTTGCATCCACCCTGCTCTCCGTCTCCCCGTGCCCTAGGGCAGCAGGAAGTGGAAACTCAGGGACTTTCGTTGTTTGCTGGGTGAGGTGTAGGAAGGACTGCTCACATTTCAGCTCTCCACTCATTTTAGACAGAAATGGGAGAGAAACTCCTTTAGGAATAAGTGGGGGAAATTCTCTTTAATAATATCAATAATTAATAATAATAGTAAAAGAAGAAATAATTTTGTGTTTTTTCCACTTTATTTTTCTGTACTTCAATTATAATCCACAATGAGGCAGTGGCATATGCTTTTGCTGATCTTAGCAGCCTCCCTGCCTCCAAAACCTCTCTCTATCTAGCCTAATAGCACCCCAGAAATTCCATTCATAAATACCAAATACTGTCATTGATGCTGCCTATTTGTTCCCTTAAACACGGAGATTCACGGCAGCAGGGGCCCGAGACTGTAACAAACCCTAGATCAGGGGTCCCCCCAACCCTAGGGCCACTGACCAGTTTTGGTTTGTGGCCTGTTAGGCACCAGGCCACACAGCAAGGGGTGTGTGGCAGGTGAATAAGCAAAGCTTCATCTGTATTTACGGCTGCTCCCTGTGCTTGCACAATGGTCTGAGCTCCGCCTCCTGTCCGATCAGCAGAGGCATTAGATTCTCATCGAAGCATGAACCCTACTGTGAACTGCGATGTGCATTCCCCCTAATTACCCACCTCCCACCCCCGTGGAAAAATTATCTTCCACAAACCCTCCCTGGTGCCCAAAAAGGCCAGTCGCTGCTGCCCTAGAAGAGTCATCTCTACAGCCTAGTTGGCTCATCTCCATAAGCCACAGAACCGCGCTGGGGCTCCAACTTCTCTCAGCCTCTCCTAGCACCTGCGAACTGCCCACACCCTCATGTCTTGATGCTATTTTGAAGTCCGTGGTTACCATAAAATGATACAGAACAGACTAGGTATTTCTAGACTTCACTTCCTCTCACAGAATGAGGTGTTGAAAAGAGTTTCTGAAGCTGTGGTCTGTGTGACAGGGCGGGGGTGGGGCATTCAAGTTCCACAGCCTGATTTACTTTCCCAGGAGGCCATGGGACACGTATGACACTCTCTCTCTCTCTCTCTCAACCGATTTGTTACACTTGCCACACTGTCTTTTTATCAATTTTTTTTTAACCCAAAAGATTACTGCGTTCCCTGCGCTCCCCGTATTCACGGTGGAGAAACAACATCACATTGTTGGCCAGAGGTGGCTATGAATAAATTCTGGAAAACCAGCACACAGCTCAACCCCAGGTTCCCTCGGGGAAACAGAAGGGACGGAAGAAATAATGCCGTGCTGTGGAGGTTGGGCGAGGGATATCTCAGCTAACCCACATAAAAAAATAAAAAAAAAATAATTAGAATGGACATGCTATGGTTCTTCAGCTAGGCAGAAGCAAAATAAAAAATATTGTCCTGAAACCTTAATGGCTTGTTTCCAAAGAACAGCCTCTTTCCTTGCATCTGATTAAGTGTCCTTACCAAAGGTCACCCTCCTAAGTGCCCAGGACCAAGATCTGGAGGGCCTCAGTTTCTGTCCTTTAGGCCAAGGTCGACAATGACATCGCCTTGGCAATTGGCCTCAAATTGTCAGGAATCAATGAGGAGGGTCACTCTGGAAAATGGTGCTGGGGAATTCTGGGTTAAGTGGGATTGACTAAACTGGCAGCTGGGGGGTCTCGCCCCAATTCGTGATTAAAGGTCTATGCTGCTGTGGGCAGAACCCAGGCCTAGGAGCCAACCTACAGAACCTCAAAGTCCAGCCTACTGCTTAAGAGCACTTCTGGGTGGTATAACCCTTTGGCACCTTGGTGTGCTCGTCTGTGCAATGGGGGTAAGGTAGAATCTATTGCACAGATTTGTTGGGGGCAAGGGGGCTTATGGGAGTTAATACATGTGAAGTCTTAAGATAATGCTGAGCGCAGAGATGGTATTATTATGTTTACTATTTTAGAGACCCTGCACCTATTTCATTAAGAAGCGACGTGATTCAGCAGAAAGGACTTTGGGGTGGGACACTGGGGATCTGTAGCTCAGTGTCCACTCTGCCTGATGTTCTGTGTGAGTGTGGGCATATTCCCCAACCTTTAAAGATTTATTTTATTGATTTTTGACAGAGAGAAACAGAGGCAGAGAGAGACAGAGAGAAGGGGGAGGGCCCAGAGCAGTCTCCATAGTTGACATTGGTTTTCCATATAGTTTCACTCCACAGGCGGGCACAGGGCTGCGCAGGGCAGGAACTGGGCCGGGAACCTCCCACATGGGTCCCGGCAAGAACTGAACTGGGGGCACACCCCAGTTCAGCATGTGGGTCCACATGGGCCGGGGCCGGGATTCGATCCTCGGTCCTCAGGGCTTCAAAGCGAGCACTTTACCCGCTGAGCCATCCCAGCTTTCCCTCCCCAACCTTTAGCACCCCACATTGTGCATGTGAACTAGAGTGATGATGCCTGGCTCTGCCATGCCATGCCATGCCATGCCGTCCTCAACAACCACCACCGTAAGAATGACTGAACCACTCACTGTCCCTGCCGCCCCTCTGATGAATGCATGAAGCAAGGAACTACCCCCCCACCGTCCCCCGTCGGGTCTCTCTAAGCTCTGGACAGAGGAGAAAGCCAGAGGACAGAGTTCTTTGTGTCCCCACCCCCTGTGTGTCACCCAGTTGCCTTTAAACCAAATCCTCACCAGCCTGTCCCCAAGTAGCTGTACCTGGGGAGGTTGGTTACGCCCTTTGTGAAGGGGGGACGGTCTTATTTTCCGAGTTGCCCTTTCTATGGCTTTCAAGACCCTTCCTCAGCTCTGGGGGTGGGGGTTACAGCTCACATTCCTTGTCCTTCAGAACCTGGCCCTAGCTGTTTGCCTTGGACTCTGACCCCCAGAGCCAGGGTCGTGCCTTACTGTCCCCTCTGTGGGCCTCATTCTGCCAAAGCTGGACCAAGGCTCACCGGTCTAAGCTCCGTAACTTGGACCATAAACCAAAGCTGAGATGACTTTAACCTTCTCTCTCCTAAGATGCAAATGAGTGTAGGAGGGTACACAAGACCCTGACCCAACCTCTGTCAAAAAGTGGGGGCCATACTGGGGGCTGATCAGATAGTCTGTTACTTCTCTGCCAGCCATCCCTGTAGTCACAGGTTCAAGACCTCACTGCCTCCTATCTCTGGCCGCTTCCCTAGGCTAGCTGGTTTGGGGTAGAATGGCAACTAGTTCTAATTTTTTTAAATTTATTTATTAAACATTTGGGGTTTCAGTTTTAAAGCCAGAATTACAGCTAGCACCTGGCATTTTAGCAGAGGGACCACTTTAGACCAAAATGTACTGTTAATGGTTTTTTAAATTAAAATATATTAAAGATTAAGTAAAACATGGCAACAAGTGTCTGAGACGTGGGAATTGAGAAAGGGGATGAACTAAATAAAGTAACGTAGTCTTTCTCGTGGTTAAAAAAACAACAAAAACGGCCCTCTGGGGTGTGGCCCACGGGATGGTGTTGGGATGTGGCAGTGCTGAGAGCATTGCTGGATTTAGAAACACTTCAAAGAGCCCCATCTTGGTGAAAATCTGGAAGCCGGGTCTGGCGGCACATTTTCAATTTTCTCTCTGAAAATTTCTCTCACGTTTTAAGGAAGTTTACGGGTTTGTTTTGGGCCACATTCAAAGCCATGCTGGGCCGTGGGTTGCACACACTTGTTCTGGAGTCCTTGGCTCTGCTGGTGAAGGTGGGGGAAACACATGGGCAGGAGGGTGCTTGGAATGGAAGTCAGTCCATCTCTGTGCAGGTGCTGGTGTGTGCTGGAGAGACACGGTGCCAGCCTCGTGATGACAGAGTGTAGTGTCACTATCTTACACGTGAAGAAACGCAAGCAAAGAGGTGTGTCGTCTTTAAGGCAGAGCTGGACCGTCTGGGCTTCTTCCCCTTCGGCTCTGTGTGGTAGGAGCCCAGGGCTGGCTCGGCCTCCTGTGTGCACCGCTCCTGGGTGGTGTGGACGGATTTTGGTTTTTTTTGGACACTGGATCTTTACTGGTCCTTAAGTGGGAGGAGCCCAAGTGCTTACATCAGAAACAGCCACGATTACTAACGCCATTCACAGCAAGTACAGGCTCTGGGAGCATTGCTCAACTTCCTTTTCTAGCAGGATGGAAGATGTGGAAAGATCTTGCTTAAAACATCACCAGTCACATGGGCCCTGGGGAGGCAGGTCTGGGCAAGAGAGCCTGGGCCTGACACGGTACCTAGTCGCAGAACTCGATCCTGGATCAGGGATGCCATGTGAAGCCAAAACAATGTCAGAATCGTGGGTGATGTGGAATTCTAGGGAAACTCAGAAGGCACTTCTGGGGCCCCTGAAGCTAGGAGAGGCGGGGCTCGGACTCGATCCCTTGACAAGGGGAAAAGCTGCTCTAATACTGCTTTCACAGGCAGAGGGTCTGCAAGCCAGAGGAAGTCTGCCAGGGTCAGTCACCTCCTCGCCCTGCGGCCTTGAGATCTGAGGAGGTTCTGGGGTAGGCGCAGGACTAGACCAGGGGACCCTGAGCAAAGAGATGGCATGGCAAATCCCTCATAAAGTTTACTGTGGAGCCGACTTCCATGAATTTTTAAAAGGCAGTGTGTTTATCTGATTTTATTTATTTGGTTTTTGCATCGAGCAAGGGGCTGGTGCCGCTGAGCTCTGACCCCTCTTGTACCCAGGAGTGGGGTTTTCCGCTCGTAAATCTCAGGATTCACAAGGCAAGGATGTCGGGGGCTGAGGACGGACCGAGAGGGCAGCTGGTCTGGGGAGGAACCTCGAGCGGGGTCGTCCCAGGACGCGTGGCCCCACACCTGCGGCTCAGGGGACCCTGAGCAAAGAGATGCGTTCCCTACCGCCAAGGATGCATTCTCATGCTTGGGGCCCTGCCCTGCCCTGCCATTTCATCCGATTTCATCCCATCCCATCCCATGCCGTCCCATCTCGTCCCACCTCGTCCTGTCCCATCCCGTCCCATCCCATTTCATCCCATCCCATCCCATCCCGTCCCATCCCATTTCATCCCATCCCATCCTGTCCCATCTAATCCCCTTCTCTTCCCTTTTTTTCCTTTCCTTTTTTTCTCTCTCCTCTCCTCTCCTCTCCTCTCTTCTCTTCTCTCTCTTCCTCCACTCCCCTCCCATCCCCTTCCCTTCCCTTCCCTTCCTTTCTTTACTTTATGAAGTGTGGATTTCTTTGGATTGCTGCGAAGATAACAGAAGTGCAAGGCCCATGGTCTAAGTAGGCCTAACAAGGCATAATTTTCTCACTCTCAACCTTTGATTCAACTCTTTTTACTTCCTGTCAAATGGATCAAACCCAACTCAGGCATGGACTTGGATTGCAGAAGGTAAGCACTGAGATGTTAACTTACCGGACTGCCCCATGGGCCAGCTCCAAGGGCCAGTACTTTCTGGCTTTTTAGCAATCTCATGAATTTGTGGCAGAATCCCATTTTAAATATGTGGTTTGACTTGGCATCTCTGCTGTGGCATGCATTAATCATCAAATACATCACTTGTCACCATCTGACACAGTGTGTAGTTACCTGCGATTTGCCAGTGTATGGTTTTGCTGTGAAATGGACACTTCATTGGCTGCAGGGACGTGTGGTGCTGGGGGTGTGGGAGGGTCAGGGCTGCAGAGGGGAAGTGAACCTTCCCTGGAGACGGGGGTGAGTACCATATCAACAGCAGAGCAAACAGGAGAAAGAGAGAAAGGTCAAGTGTGCCTCAGGCAAGCATCCCCGACTGCGGACTCGGCCAGAATGCCCTGGGCAGCCTGGAGAGGTGCATTTACTTAGAGGCGCGGGGGTTCAAGTTCATCTGGTGAGGCCTTTCTTCCCTGCGAGAGCTGGCCTGGTGCCTTCAGTCTCTCGTTCATCAGCTAATTCCCTACATGCACTGTGTCTTGCATTTGTTTTGTTCAAAATAAATCTTTCTTTCCCTCTCTGCAAAACAGAGCTGAGCTGACAAGAAGTTCTGATAATGACGCCTTAAACAAAAACCACTTCATAGCTAAAGTGCAGTAACTCAACGTGGGGAATAATGCATTTCAAGGGAAACCTCTGGAGGCAAATGCACAAAGTGCTGTAATTACAGCTGAACAGAATGGAGATAGGTCTCTATCACACGACTGCTGACTGCCAGGCTTCGGGAACTGTCCCCAACAGTGGCTGGGAGGCGCTGCAGAGTGAGGGGACCTTGTGAGACGTGGAGGGAATAAGCACAGAAGGGAGGGCTTTTGGTTTTCATTCATTCATCCATTGTTCATTTGTTCATTCATTCATTCATGCACTCACTCACTCACTCACTGATTCCTCAGATCCAGGCTGACATTCAGCCAGCCGGGGTCCGTGTAGGACACCGGTGTTCACAGCCAGCATCTGTCTGATGGGTCTGCTGCTGCCTTTGCCACCCCAGATGTTAATTATTCAGAATATAGCCCCATTAATCAAGTTTAGTTGAGTGCCTGCTATTCTCTAAGCAAACAGAAAGTACGGAAATAGACACTTGAATGGCCTTGGTTTTGTCTTCAAGGATTATACAAGCCAGTGGGCGAGACGTAGCTGCTTACAGAAACAAAACAAACAAACAAAAAAACCCACTTAAATTTGACCTGGGAGTCCAGAGTTTGAGGAACTAAGGGAAGCTTCTAGAGCAGGACACAGTGAGTGTGACCTTGAGGAAGGAGACACAGAGCCACGGGGGAGGACGGTGCACGTGGGATGTGGCCGTGGCTGAGTGTGGGTGGGTCAGCGTCGGGGTGCCGGCATGGGTGTGAGCTGCCTGGGGCCGTGGCAGCTAGCAAGATGAGTTTGAGTTCATTCTTGCAATTCCCTCGTTAAAATGTTTAAGCAACAAAGTGATGAGATCACATTTGCAACGTAGAAAGTCCTCTCTAGCTCAAGGACAAAAACCAGACATGGCAAGAGGGAAACCAGTCAGAAAACTTCATTCATTCAACAAATATTTTCTGAAAGGGCTGCTGGGATAGCCCAGTGGGTTGGGCACTTGCCTAGCAACTGTGAGGTCCGGGGACTGAATCCTGGCCCTGGCCTGGGATGTGGGGACATGCAGGGCGGGAACTGAACTGGGGGCCCCCAACATGGGAGGCGAGAACCGTCCCTGCCATCCCGGTGGTTACCAGTTGCGTCACAGTTCAGCATATGGGTTTGCAAGAGCCAGAATTCAATCCCCAGACCTCGCGGCTGCAAGGCAAGCACTCTATCTGCTGAGCTATCCTGCCCGCATTCCTAGATTGCCGTTTGAATACCCCATTATAATAAGATTGGGCTGCCCTGTACATAGTAACTAAAACTTATCTTCCACAAAACGTAAATGTGTACACCGTCAGAAGACTTCTCATATGCATATATTCTTAAAGAACAAACGTGGCTGTCCAACGCCTCAGAGTTTCAGTTCCTGAACTGGACACCGTAGGTGAGTTCTGGTGAATTGGAGGTGACAGAAAGGAAAGGACAGGGACATAAACTTAGCACAGCACCCTCTAGTGTCCTTGCTCACAGCCAAGGGCTTGTCCTAGGTCATCTGTTCCTGCCAGAACATGACTGAAACATGTTCTCAACACACAGGGGTTTTCTCGGAAGCCACAGATTGTTGAATTCTTGATGTGACAATGGATTGAATGGAAGCAGAGGGGGACAGGAGCCTTGCAAATAGTGACCGTTGCTGAGATGCCACCTGGCCTCGGACCCATGACGTCAACAGCACATGGAGGGTGTCTTTGCAAACAGTGTTCCCCTGCTCTCTCTGTGTGCTTAAGTGGCCCTCTGAAAAAACCAGGAAGAGGCTCCTGCTGGTGTGCCCAGTGATTTCTTTCCTAATGTAATCTGGGGGCCAGCCGGACCTTTTCATCTTTAATAGAGGATCATTTGTTCATGCCTCAGGGAAGCTTATCCACTGGACTCCCTCTAACTGCTCAAGCTGGTTGTCCTTTTTGTCCAGGAGTGTTTTGAGGATCTCATTCCTTCTACAAACTAAGGAAGAATATGAGAAGATTGTGGCTGATTACAGCGCTCCTTGTGCGATGGCTGACCCTCAGTAACGTTCTTAGAAAAGGACAAAATGTGCTAATGAGATTCTTTTAAGAAGCGAGATCAAAGGAGCTTCTGCAGAAGAAAACATAGAGTTGGGTTCACCACTGAACACAGGAGAGAAGCTGCAGGAGCCATCAGCCCTGGATTTGATTCAACGGGAGCCCAGGACTCTCAGATGTGACCGGGAACAGCGCTCGGTTTTAGTTCAATTGCGTGCTTTATTCCTAAACAAAGGCAAATGAAAGAAGCCACTTTAAAGGTCTATCAGGGTAAGAAAAAGGTATTAATTCTATCAAAGGCTGACTTTTCTCTTTGAGACATCTGCTTGTTCTGTCGTCTGGCTGTCTAGGGCCCCACCTACTGGCCTTGTAGGTTACTCGTGGGAGGAGCAACTGATGACTTAAGGGAGGCCCAAGAAAACCCAGGAATCCGTTAAGTGGTGTTTTGCACATCTAGGACCACTCCATTGGTCCTATTACAGCTGGATGTTAAGAAGTTAGCAAATTGCTGCCACTCGTGTGACACTGTGCTGAAAAACCGAGGGAAGAGAGGGAATAATCACAGATAATGTCCTTTCCTTCATCTAACACAGAGATAAATTCACTCAAAATGACTTTAAGACATTTCTGAAACTACTGCAAATGAAGCGAGCTGCCTAGGCAATGAAGGAGATACACTTAGAAGACCAGAAAGGCAGTAATTTTGGACACTCTTTAGTTTCTAATTGCACCTCCGGGCCAGGGGCTGCACCTTCCCTCCTTCCTGAGAGCTGGGCGGGTTTATGGAATAAGGTCAACCGCACGAGTCAGGCATGAATCTTGTCTTTCCGATGATCCTGCATTAGTGCCACCTTGTGCAATCCCACATCCACAGAACTCACTCAACCACATAGCCTGTTTGTAGCCTCAGGGACTTTAGCAATGATTAATTCCCAAGTCACCAGCCTGGGGAAGTGCAGGCCCTTTTAGTGTCATGAACACTTATTGGTTGTCTCCTGTCTGGCAAGTCATCTGCTGAATGCTACCAACTCAGAGCTTCCTGTAGATACAGACCTCACCGGACTACATGAATTTTCCAAATTATAGCTACTTGAACCCGCACTCTGTTCAGTTACATGAAAACCCATTCTTGTCCTCGAGAATATCTGGGGAGGCTCTGGAACTCCTTCGAGGTTTCCCAATCTCTCCTGGCTGCCAGGTCAGCTACCACCGGGTGCAAGACTGGCGTGCTATCTCTGGGGTCCACTTGGGCTTGTATGCAAATTGCTTTAGTGGTCCCTAAAAGCTTCCTGTCTGGCTGCTTCTGCTCCCATTTCCCTTTCTCTCTCTCACATTGTGATTTTAACCAGCCTTTCCCACGTTGCGAGTTCCCAGTCACCACACACACACACACACACACACACACACACACACTGATGCATACGTGTGCCATTGCATTTTCATTTCCTGTCCCCAGGATCTCTATCTTCCCAGATGGGTTGAGAGTAGCACCTTCTGCTCCCGTCAAAGGAAATCTCCCAACCCCCAAACTCTCTTAGAGTGTTTTACCTCATGAGGTTTCACCTCATGGTCCCCTAAAAGGAATTTCACTGAAATGTGATAATCCACTATTAGCACTCCCCCAGTCTGAGTTTAACCTAAAATGACACCCTGGGTAGAACGTTGGCCTGGAATGTTCAGAGCCAAGGTGACTGAGGTTCCTTTTTTTTTTTTAATGTGTTTAAAAAAATTTTTTTTTTTATTGTTTTTGACAGAGAGAGAGAGAGAGAGAGAGAGATACAGAGACAGAGAGAGAACTGAGCTGGGGGCACTCCCCAGTTCAGCACATGGTTCCGCACGGGCCGGGGCCAGGATTCGATCCTGGGTCCCTGGTGCTGCAAAGTGAGTGCTCAACCCATTGAGCCATCCCGGCTTCCCCTAGGTTCCATTTTATAGACTGATCTTTGAAGCTTCGGCCTGTTTATGTGTTTCAGTGTCTCCAGTCACCAGGGGCAGCCTGCTAGAGCTGGGACACTCGGGAACAGTCGCACCCATACTTCTGCGGGGGCAGCCGTGGTCAGCTCACAGAAGTCTGGGTTCACACAAGGAAGGAACGCGCATCCGGTTGCTGGAACATCTGCTGAGATTAAGTTCAATGACAATCCCAAAGGGGTCCATTCCACTTGGAGTTCTCCTGGTAAAGCATCTATGATGGAGGATGTCACAGTGGAAGGGCACATGCTTTGTGTTTGCATAACGAGGCGATGCTTGGGGTGGTCACCCTGGAACAAAGAGCCACCTTGCCTCAAAGGTACAGTCAAGTTGGCATCTCTTAGAGAACAGAGAACTCAGATGAGGAAGGTGTTGCCCTGTCCTCCCCGAGGTGAACATTTTGTTGAGGAGATGCACCCACACAGTCCTAGGGAGTGACTCAAAAGGCCAAGAGAAGCATTAAGGCAGGGGGTGCAGAGGTGGGTTGAACGAGGACCCCTGGAAGCCAGGACTCGGGGCTTCCCCTTGGAACATGGGTGGTATGTTCTTCCATATTATTTTGGGGCAAAGGTTTATGGGAAGAAAATGAACTCTCCTGGGCTTTAGAGCAGAAGGGACGTTCTAAGCACCAAAGCGAGTGAGCATGATGAGAAGTGTGAAGCCACTGTGCTCTAACATTTGAGATGTATGGACCCTATAAAAATATTTTAACCCTCCAGTGTTGACAATCTGTTTTATCATGAAGCTATTTAAGTGTAAACATAAAACTAAGTATAAATTTCTTGGGATTATAGCATACATAGTTATAAATTATATATGAACTAAGCTATAAAACCAATAACATTTACATCTAATTTCATTTTTCTTTGATGGGTGATGTTTTCTTGCAACTAAATCACTTACAAGGGACTTAAGAATGGATTTATGGTTCCTTCTTGTCAACTTGTGTTATGATTTCCCCCAGAATGCACCCTCATTGGAGTGACTCATTGGGAAAGGTCTGCCCCATGGTGGTTAAAACCATGAATGGTAAGGCCTGAGATGGCACTTTGGAGTGATTTGGCCTTGGACAAGTTCTCTGTCCCTTGCTGTCCCCATATATATAAAATGAGGGTAAAACAGTAGCAGTAGGGTTTTAGTATTTTAGCAAGAATTTAAACATGTGAAGACTGTATGATCTATAAAGCTCTTAGAAGAGTGTAATACAATGTATAAAGCAAGTGCATTGTGAATGTCAATTCTGATTTTTAAGTGTTCGCTTTTAACTGATGCATTATTATCTCGATGTATTATCTCGATAGGCCAATTAACGTCAAAGTGCACCCCAAATATAATCATGAAAAGTAAAAATGTCATTTAATGAAAAAAAACCATCATTGCATAATTGCCACTATGCTCATTGCCCAGGAATTGTCCTAAGATGGTGGCCTGACCTGCTTGTGGCCTGAGTGTGGGACTCACTACCGTAGCTCAGGGGGTGACAGCTTGACTGCCTGATGCTCCTGGGTGACGACTCAGGTCTTCCTTATTTCTGTATAAACTGCTGTGACATCTCCATGCCGTCTGCTGCTACAGGGGTTGGCCTGCACCTGGCACAGGTACAAATGCACAGACAGGTGCACAGCCTGAGAGCAATGGTCCTACCTCACCATCATCATGAAGAAGCTGATCTCATTGCTTCTCAAAACAAGAGAAATATATCAAGAACACAACATTCTTGTCTACGGTTGTAGGTATTCAGGGGAAAAGCAGATAATGTTGTTTGGAATAACTAGTCAATGTCTTTGAAATATTGTCTAAGAACCAGGCCAAATGCTGAGTCCCACGTGGAGCCCTTTAGAAATAGGATTTAAGATTGTTTCAGAACCTGTCTATGTTAGGGATGTCTTCATGCCGTGGAAACCGAGTGGTTAGAGGGTGATTTGCTGAGCATCGCTGAAGTATACGGGAAGTCAGATTTCTGGTGATGGGCCTGCAGAGTAACTGTTGTCACCCGCCATCTTAATGCCGCCCCCAGGAAGGACAAGACGTAACACCCCAAGTGGCAATGGATGGGATCCCGGCTTTCAAGTTCATGGTTAGCCTGTTGCTTCTGCCATTGTGGTCTTTGTCCTCTAGCAGGCAAGTCCCTGTGTGACCCCATTGCTTTGATCAGAGGAAAGCTAAGCTCCCAAATCGTAATCAAGACAAAGGAGAAGAGAAGCTGATTATTTCATGCAATTATGAGCACACCCAATATTCATTCAGGCTTAAAGAGGCTCACAGTCAGTATTCCGGAAATCCATGTTGAAAAGTGATAATGAACCTCCTGTTACATGATGCTTGGGTTCCTATTATCATTTCTTGGAATTAACAAAACAACAAGAGAAAGATTTTTAGTGACTACTGACTGGGAACATTTACAAAATAATCATGGCCATTGCAATTACTGGTAATAAAGGCAAAGTTGTAAAACAATATGAGGTGGCTTTAAAAAGTTCAGAATTATTTACAACAATACTGCTATAGCACAGAAAGCCTTTGTTCAGAATTTCCCACAGGTTGACTTTGACCCTGTTGCTATGACTGAGATATTGGATTTTTAGTTCTTTGTCCAAAACATTTCCAACCAATCATCTCAGTTGACCTCCACTGTCTACCTCATGGTGGAACACAGTCAACATTAAGGGAGAAATATGAGATTTCTTACGGTCAACTTTCTTAAAATCCTGCTGTAGAAAAGACTATTTTTACTTTATCTTTTTTTTTTTCCCCTGAAATCTCTTTCTTAGCTTTCCTTTCTTTCACTTGCAGGCTCTGTGACTGGCTGCAAATGTACTATTAGACCGTATTGAGGTTGTCATAACTCAGATAAAAGACTGGCAATTTCTCCCCACTCTGCTATCTATAACTTGGCTAATCATAACAGGAAGACTGAAGGAGGCTGTTTTAGTTTATCTGGAAAGGGAAGTCTAAAAAAAAATCCTCAAATAAAGTACACATTGTGTGGATGGTAGTTGAACATGTCTTCAGTTTACAGAAGAATGATCTTACCTGCAGCAGGAAAAATGTGTGCAGAAGGCTGTAACTGTGGTGCTTGCTACACAAGGCTGCCTTTCCATTTGACTCCTAAAAATGAAAAGAAAAGCACAGAAGAGGGTAAATTAGTAAAACTGTCACAGAGGGACCTCATGCCATATCTTCAAGGAATTGATAATTTGTAGGCTCTGTTCTAGAGCAGAAAGAACAAACCTTTTCTTCGTTTCTGATGTCAATTCAACTCTGCTACCAATGGGGACACAAATGAGGAGGCTACAACTGACTCATGTCATATGTAGAAGCAAACATCCTCACGAATGTGTCGGGAGATAGGTTCCCAGAAGTCAGTCTCCAAGAGTGAAAGTACCGGTATGTTTCTTTTTTTTTTAAAGATTTATTTTGATTGTTTTTGACAGAGAGACAGAGACAGAGAGAAGGGGGAGGGCCCAAGCTCTCTCCATAGTTGTACATCATCTGTTTTTTTTGACATAGTTTCATTCCACACAGGTGGGTGGGGGGCAGCTCAGGGCAGGAACCAGGTGGGGGTCTCCCACATGGGAGGCACGCCCCCTCTTGAGCCAGGGGCTGAATTGGGGGGTGAGAACCAAACTTGGAGCCTCCCACTTGGGAAGCACAACCCAGTTCAGCATATGGGTCCACACGGGCTGGGGCTGGGATTCAGTCCTCGGTCCCCAGGGCTGCAAAGTGAGTGCTCAACCTGCTGAGCCATCCCAGCTTCCCTAAAATATTTTATTACTCATTTAACATAGTACAGTGCCAATACAAGAAAATATTGGTCATTGAAATGGTAACTGTAGAAGAAGGCTCAAGTATGTATGATCAAAAATATGACATCTCAAAGTATTAGAAGAAATGTTATAGTTTATAAATAGTAATTGGAGTTCTTGGCTAAGAATTTAAAAATAAGCAAATTTGGATTCCTACCTCATGATTTATAACCCCCCCCACCCCCGCAGCCCCAAATACACTTCAGAAGAATTCAATATTTTAATGTAAAACATAAAACTAAAATAATTGGATAAAAGGTTCTGTGATTATCTCAATGACCCTGGGCTCAAAACTAAAAACCACCAAGGAGGAGATCTGATTGTATCACAATGAAAAGCGTTAGTTCATGGTAGAACCTATATGTATGAAGAAAAAAAACAAACTAGGAATAATATTAACAGGTCTAATAATAGACCAAATATAAAGGATTTCTATGGATATAAGGAAAAGCTATACCTCAATAGAAAAACAGGCCAAACTTACAAACAAGCCAGTTATAAAAGAAAAACTATAACAATAGCAGTCATAAAAATGCATATTAAAGTGATAATGAGATACCCAAGAATGGCCAAGTCATGGGAAATAAGTATATAAACTCACCACAAACTGTTTTTGGGGAAAATCTGTATATGTTTCAAAGGTGCACACCAGGAGTATGACAGACCCAGGTGTGACCCTGGGCAGGTGATTTTCTTTTCTTTAAAAAAAAAAAAAAATTATTTATTTATTTATTTTTGACAGAGAGAAAGAGAGAGACAGAGAGAGAACTGAACTGGGGGAGCTCCCAGTTCAGCATATGGTTCCGCACGGGCCGGGGACGGGATTCGATCCCTAGTCCCAGGGGCTGCAAAGTGAGCGCTTAACCCACTGAGCCACCCCGGCTTCCCCAATGATTTTCTGAACCTGGACTTCTTCATGAGTGCTGCAGATACAACTGATCACACCTCTTGTTTGTTGTGAGAATTAAATAAAGCAATGCATGTGAAGGGCTTAGCGGAACACCTGAAACATTATAAATGCTCTCTAAACCTTTGCTACCTTCACTGTCATTACTATTAAGGTCTATCCATATTGGGCATTAAAACAATGATGTGAAATTGGTTTGTTGACACAGAAACATGGCTAAGATATAGCAGTAAGTGAAAATGCAATTTATAAACAGGCTTTGTAATTTGACTACATTTCTGAAACAAAGTCTTGCTACAACAAGATAAGGGGTATTAGAGAGTAGCCACTTAATGTAAATCTACCTAAGTGGGCACAAAGGTTTGGGAGGAAAATAAATGAGGGGGGGAAAAAAAAGAGAAAGTTATTTTATAACTTTATCTAAAGTCATAAAACCTAAAAACATGAATATTTTGAGAAATTTTATATTTTGTTCTTAACCAAATTTAAAATATAATGGTAAATAAGCGCTATTTAAAAAATAAGGAATCCTGAACTCTGTTGTCATAATTTCCCCTACAAAGTGTGTATGGACAACTATTAGGCACCTACTATTTGCAGGTACTTTGCAGGCAAAGAGGATACCAGAGAGGTGGCGAAGACAGTCTTCCAGCACTGAGAGAGGAAGTGGGGAGAATAGTAGACAGTTCTTTCAATGGGTTGGCCTGTAAATAGGAGCAGAGAAATGAGACAGAATCTAGAGATAAGAGTGAGTCCAGAAAGGATATTTTCAGGGGAAGAAATAGCCACGTATTTGAGTCTTACTGACGGGAACGATCCAGTACAGAGAGGAAAATCGCTAATGTTGGAAGAGGACACAGCTGGAGCCACCACGTCCTAGAGCAGCATCAGGACTGGACATAGTGACCGGTGTGGTGGCCTGAGCTGGGAGCCTGGACGATCCACTACTCATTTTTTTCAGGGCTAGTCGCACACTGAGAAAATGTCCCTGCCCAGCCACGCCCCAGGCCATTTAAATCAGTGCATTGACTTAATGGAATTCAGCATCGTTGGCCATGTTTTCAATTTCATTTTAGAATCAATTTGTATTTTATCTGCACAGCCCACACCAGTGAGAGAGACCACACAGCAAAAAATTCCCAATTGACGAGTAATATTATTGGGGAGAGAGACTCAGTGAGCATCATTCTAAGTGGTTATTTTATTAGGTGATTTCTGTTAGTTACAGTGTTCATTTTCTTTTAAAATATTTTGATTACAAGGAATCAGGTGACAAACTAGAAAAAATGATATATAAAAACTGAAGGCAACATGCTGTGTAAACATTGGTTTTTGCTGGGTAGAGGAATTATCAGTCATATTCACTTTCCACTTTTGATAGCTTTTGAAGCCACGAGCATATATAAGTTTTGCTGCCAAAACAGAACCCAAACAAATGTAATTTTATTAAAAGGAAAGGAGAGATATGAAAAATAGTGTGGCAGTTCCTCAAAAAATTAAAAATAGAACTACCATGTGACCCAGCAGTTCTGCTTCTGAGTATATATCCAAGAGAAGGGTCAGCAGAGTCTCAAATAGTTACTAGTATACCCACATTCACTGCAGCGTGAGTCACAATAGCTAAGTGGTGGAAACGTGCCCTGTGTTTGTCGGTGGATAATTGGATAAATAAAAGGTGGTTTATACAAAGAATGGAGTATTATTCAGCTTTCAAAAGAAGAGAATTTTGACCTGTGCTGCAGCATGGATGAACCTTGAAGATATTATGTGCAGTGAAATAAACCAGGACAGAATATTGTATGAGTCCACTTATATGAGGTCTTTGGAGCAGTTAAACTCATGGAAACAGGATAGAATGGCCATTGCCAGGGATTGGGGGAAAGAGAAAAAAGGTAGCTGTGGTTTGATGGGCATGGGTTTCCGTTTAGCAAGATGAAAGAATTCTGGAGATTGGTTGCACAGCAGTATGAATATACTTAACATATGCTCTGTACACTTAAATGGTCAAGACAGTAAATTTTATATTACATGCGTTCTATCACAATTAAAAATCTGAAAAAGAAAGAGAAAGAACAATGTTAGCTAGCCGTGTTTCTGGGAAGAGACTGGGACTGAAGGTCAAGTTGACATTGGATAAGGGGACTCTACAGATGTCCTCTGCAGGTCACTTTCAGTTTGGGGGATCTATAAAATGTTAGCACTTTTTCCTCATACTCGATAAGAATTCAGTTCCTAAGAGGATTTTACATTGTGATTTGTAATCTACACTTTCAGTTTAGACCAAGAGTACTTCAAGAGCCTGATAGAATACAAGTTTTAAAATTCTGGCAAATTCAGTCAGAAAAAAAAATGGATTTTTTGGATTCGGGTTCAAAGCAATTTATTCTTCCAGCCTCAAGAGTGCAGTGATTCATTTCAAACAGACTCTATTTCAGGCAATGTGGCTCTAAGTAGGACCTACATGAAGCTCCTGCATCCAATTCATCATCCAGGAACCCAAACTTTGTAATTATGCAGCCAGCTACTTGCAGTCATGACTGAGGTGTGAATCTACAACAGTTCACTCCCTGCGATGACGCATGTCCCTCTGACTGGCAGGGTCGAAGTCACCATGGCAGTTCTCAACTCAACTCTCCTTCAACTTCCGGAAGACACTTCTCATTGAGATGTGCAGCCGTAGTTCAGGGCTCTTCAGAGTGCTTGCTAAATCCACCACGGGGAGGGGCCCACCCGAGGACGGGGATCGCAGTGGACTTCTCATCTGGCATGAGCATGAGGAACATCCACAAGACACGAGCTCTCCAGTGTAGTCTCTGTTGGAATTGTTCTAGACGGGCATGAGCAACGCGGTCACTGTGGGTTACAGGTCCTGCTTTAAGCCAGTGTCTGGAACTTCCCAAGTAGTGCATACACTGCAGAAGAGCCTGAAGTCAAATTAAAAATGTTTCCACAGCTCCTTCTGACTCTAGCCATGATGCAATCATCATTAACAATCTGACGAGTTGGGATGCTGGGATAGCTCTCAGGTTGAGTACTTGTCTAGCAACCTCAAGGTGCAGGGATCGAATCCTGGCCCTGGCCTGTGCAAACCCATATGCTGAACTGTGCCGCAACTGGTAACTGTGGGGATGGTGGTGAAGATTCTTGCTTCCTATGTGGGAGGCCCCTGGTTTGGTTCCTGCTCTGCATGGCCCAACATCCACCTGTGTGGAGTGGAACCACGTCACAACGAATGATATACAACTATGGAGACTGCTCTGGGCCCTCCCCTCTTCTCTCTCTCTCTTTCACCTTCTCTCAAACAATAAAATAAATCTTAAAACTAAACAAACAAAAATTGATATGTTTTTCCCATAATCCTTCCTAATACCAACGTGGGAATATCCTTTTTATGTATCCCATGTAGGCATCTCCTATGGATTGAATGGTTGTGTCCTCCCAACGATCATGTTGAAGCCCTGACCCGCCATATAGAGGTTTTGGGGGATGAAGACTTTGGGAGAGAATTAGATGAGATAAAGTCATGAGGGTGCTGCCCCAGGATGAGGTCAGTGCTCTTTTTAGGAGAGGAAAGCACCACAGCTTTCTCTATTCAACGTGTGAGGGAGGACACAGAAGGTGGCTGTGTGTGCGAACCAGAAAGAGGACGTTTACCAAGAACCGGACCATGAGGCGCCCTGATCTCAGACCTCCAGCCCGCAGAACTGTGAGGAGGACATGTCTGCTGTTTAAGCCGCCCCATCTGGGGTGCTCCATATAGCAGCCTGAGCCGATGAGCCGGCAGCGGGTGAAGATCACGGACTTTGCTCCTCAGTCTCACCACAGCGTACGAGTCGCTGGCATGGAGGTTCCACGGGGCACCGGGCCATCCAGGTTTGGAGGGATGTGCTAGCAGTTGGCCATTTCAGACACAGTAGCAACAATGACCTCTTGGCTACATTTCTATACATTGGCTTTTATTTCTAACAGAAAATGTCCAGAAGTAGTAATGCTGGCTCAAAATACGTGCATTTTTAAAAATAAACACTTTCATGTTCATTTTGAACTTATTTTCCTTTTTGGCAATACTGTGGACTTGATATGGTCAAAAGATGGAAAAATGGAGGGTGTTTGTGGGACTAGAAACTCTCCCAGCCCAAGCTAATGGATAAATATTTCCAGGCACTGTACTAGTGGTTTAGAAAATACAAAGCTGTGTATGACATGCGTGCCTCTCACACACTTTATAATTTTCTTACCTAATAATAATTTAACTGCTAAACTACAAGGGAGTTGACTGGGAGTTTGAAGAAATAAAGGGAAGTGATGGATCGGTAGGCACTGATAATGACCGTGAAGGTGGCTATCATGTTACCAGCCTCGGCTCACTTTGCTCAGGATGCACTGCTACGACCACTTATGGGTCTTTCCTGCTGGTGTTCATTCTGACTGATTAATGCCTGTGCTAACCTGGTTGCCAAATACTTTTACTATCCCTCCTAAAAATAATACCTTCCATTGATGTTAATTGAGCACAACAGTCTTGTGTTAAGTTCATACCCCCAGCCGGAAGGTGCTGTGATATGTCACAGGTAAGGAAACTGAGGCTAGGAGATTGAGTAATTGCCTGAGGAAGTAGGGGAGGCCCAGGCTGGCGGAGCACAGGCCACTGCACCTGTTGAGGTTGTTAGAAAAGACTGCACGATGCGCAGTCAGTGGGGAGAAAAGAAGGGCATCCTGGGATTGGTCCGGGCAAAGCCTCCAAACTAGAGAAGGGAAAAGTGTCGGCTGGCCCCCTTCTGTCACAGGACAAGCATGGGGGCCTTTGGGCTGTGGCCTCAACCTGCTGCCATAAACTTGTCCCTCACTACTGAGCTTCAGGTTCTGTATTCCACCCTGCTGGACTGTAAAATCCATTACATATGCTCTTATACTTTGTTATTGGTCACAGCAGCTCTATCTAAATTTTTTGTCTGCCCACATCTGTTATCCTTCAAAGTACCTTCAAAATATGAAGTCCCACACAGAGCTCACCACCATCCTCAGAGTCAGAAATGTGAGGCTCCCTGGGAGGCCTATGACGATAATGTTTGTCCTGCTCCTAAAGTACGGATTATTTTTGTCTTCAACTGGAGCTATCTGTGTGTGGGGACTATAGTGTGACTTCACTGTGAACTCCTGTCTTATTCATCTGTGTGTCACTCATGTCACCAAGCCCCTGGCATACACTGTGTGTTCACACATCGACCAGCCTCAACATTTCAGAGTAAAGAACAGTATGTTTTGAGAGGAAATCTTGGACATAAAATGAAGGGTTCAGTCCAACAGCCTTTGGACTTATGCAAACTCCCCGTTTCTGGGAGTCATTATTGATTTTTATCAAGGTTAATAAACGCAAGCGTTAGGAACGTAATTACTCTGATAGAGGTGCACGAAGTGAACTCAAAAGGAAAATGCTATTGCCTAGAAGGAGTGGACTAACGACCATTCGGTTGTTGTGGAAAGTGTTTAGAATATAGACAGCTTAGAGACAGACAGTAATGAGAAGAAGTGGGCAGATGGACAGTCTTCAAAGCTGGGGGCTGAGACTCAGAAGTGGGCTGGAAAGAATTGAGAAGATGAAGTGATGACTTGCAGTTATAACAGACGAAACTGTCATGGAGAAATTGGGAGTGGAGAGCAGAAGGTGATAGAGAATTTCCAAATTTTCAGACCTTCACACCAAGGCTGCCAACCCCTTGCATTGTACAGACATAATGAAGTGACAGATAAATCTGAAAAATATTTCTGGGGAGCTCATTTTGATCAAAGTTTGGGAAAAACTCATTGTTATTCTGTTACTGTCACAAATACTTTAGGAGCATGAAATGTTCATATACACTACCAGACTACAAAAGAATTTCTGTTCCAAACTCAAACTACCAAGGGCTATGAATTCACTCTGTCTGCCAGCAGGACGTAATGGTGACTGTTTTCGGGAGGTGTCAACCTTGAGACATCCAGGTGGCGATGGTACCTGAGGGAACAGGGGGAGGTAGAAAAAAGCCTGTAGCAGGTCTTTTCCCATCATGGGTGTAATGTTGTGATTTACAGCAAGAGAAATACATATTGGCTCTAACTCTCTGTTCCTGGCACAGAGCATCTAAACCCCTTGGGATTTCCTAAGTGACAGCAACAATAGTGGCTTCTTTGGTATGCTGATGAGGTGACTTTTGGAAAGCCCCCAAACAACTTAAGGATTGAGTGAAGCCAGCCAGGTGCTGAGAGGGTTGGGGCATTTGGTCCTAGTCCCTGACCTCCAGGGCCCTCACCTGTGCAGTGGCTGGATGGGACATGGAGTAACCAGCCAGCAGGGTCTGATCTCTCTGGCCAGAGAAACTTCTGGTGGCCTCTCCTGTCACCTCCACCCATGTATGGCTTGGTGCCATTCAAGTATTATCACTTGTGGGAGTCAGGACCTGATGTTAGGAGGCGCTATGGTGGAGGGTGAACCCCTAGAGAAGAGGATGGTTCAGCTGAGGCTTCAAGTTCAAGGAAAAGACTTCCAGGCAGAGGCTAGAACATGTGAAAAGAATCGGAGGTGGTCGTGACATCTAAGGCAACAGGTTCAACTGGAGAGAAATGGCGGAGGGGCGGAGTGGACAATGGGAGAGTGCGAGCAAGGGGGTCACGGGCCTTGTAAGGTGATGTGTGTTCCTCCCGAAGTGTGTGTGGAGCTTCAGAAGGACCACAGAGCCTCGGTCTGGCCTGTCACAGGGAGCAGATGGTAGGACAGCCAGCAGGGGGCTGCAGGAGCAGTGTGGGAGGGCTGGGGACGGTCCAGGGCAGATGGGCGAAAGTCTCAACTGAGGCAACAATTGTGAGCGAAAATATTTTTGGCAAATTGCATAGTGAACTATCAGAACTGACTTTAACATAGGCTGAAGGATCATATGAAAAATAATTTTACAACAAAATTATCTAAAACAATATGACAGAAGAGATTGGCTGTGTGAATTAAAGATAAGATTTGTGACTACTAATTAGGGCAATGGAATGCATTGTTGATTCTTTCATATCAGGCCACAGATTAGGATGTGAAGTTATGAGAGTTTAGGCTAGATTGAACGACATCTTCTTTGCATATGTGTTTCTTAGAGTAGAATTGGCTCACCCAGGAGCATGCTTCTCTAGGGCTACTTAGAAATGTCTTTCATAGATGTCATCAGGGGTGGGCAGAACCATAAAACGAGAAAGAGACAGGCAGAGGTGGCCTCCCATTGTTCCTGTCTGCGGGGACATTATTCTTGGAGTGTGGCGGTTAATCATACATTGGGGGTTTGGTGCTCAGCCACCGGTGCCCAGGCTGCGTCCTTTACTCTTTGGTGACCAATGTGTCTAGCGTGGCAGAATGAAGTCGATGCGTCCCCAGGGAGACTCCAGACACCGCTGATGTGTGGGTGTGTGCAACACTTTTACATTGAGGCTATTCTGGAACTTTCTGACTCAGAAGCTAAGTCTAGGGCTGCAGTCTATCTGCTTCTGACCTGTGTTGTAGTGGAATCTTACTGAGTCCTAGTGAATGTCTCAAAGACACAGGAGTGAATGTCCCTAGTTTAGTAGCATTTGGAGCTTTTGTGATCAACTGTGTCCCCTGAAGCAAAGAGGGTGGCACAGGTAGGGATGGCTGGGCATGGCATTGATGTGAGAACTACTGTCCAACTGTACAGATGTGGGGTGGGTGTGGTCCTGCTCTGAATGTTTTTAGAGACGATTGCTGTCTCCAGAGAGGCCAAAATGGGTTTCACCAGAAGAGGAAGAAATTCATGACTTCTTAGATACTTTTCAGCCCTATGATTCCATTTCTTCTGAATCTTTTAGTCAGCCTAACACAGCAGCCAATAAAATTAGTATTTTTTTGAGAAGGAGCTTCTGAAATTAAGTTGAAATATCACTGGAAGGTTTTTGTATAATGAGATTTTTTATTTCAAGAGCCAGGAGTGAAGCACTTACTGCCGTATTACTTCCCGGTGAAGCCACATGTCTGCAATAGTTGTTACTCTTACAGTAACTTGAAGGCAGTTTTAATTATTCACTAATCAGGAGGTAGAAATGGAGACTTGTCATTTCCTTATTCTCCAGGCACATATTGTTTGTGGTTTCTTAGGGCATTTGGTGTAGTGATAAAGGGTACTTCAGTTATGGTTTAAAAAGTGGGGCTCAGGTCTCCATCTATAGCTGTTGTCTCCTCCCTCTTAGTGGCATCAAAGCTGTCCTGTCCTTGATGTGTAGCCAGGGGTGGATGGCTGTGCTTTAGCATCCTCTCTAGTCTTCACAGGCTCTGCTACATCACCGATCATCTGCTAAGGGTATGAGCCAGAGGGTGGGTCTCACCCCGGAGGGGATGAGATGAGATCTGTGGTGTTCTCCTCCCCCACCCCAACTCCTGTCGCCAAGATGGGAAGAGGGGAGGGAGTGACAGTGTCCTACAGCATGGAGACTGAGGCCTCAGGCACCAGCACCTGTGAGGAACTGAGTGCCTTGAAATGAAGTCATGTTGGGTGTGGAACTACTACCACTCTTCTTGTACACCTGAGCTTAGCACAAGGTCATCCGTCTCTGTGTGCTGAGCGGATGTGCTGGCTGTGGGAGTTCTGCTGGACCATGGACGGGCAGGCCGTCTAGAGTTCACTGTCCTCTTAGGTTCTGGGAGAGGAAATGGCGTCAGAGGGGGTTGGAGCCTCAGGTGGGTTGCCACTTGGTGTCTTGAACCCCACGGGGGAGACAGGGGTGTCTAGAGAAGGCTCAGGGGCCTGGGAGAGAACCTCAACTCCCAGGTTGCACAGGGATCGTGCAACCCCCAACCCTGTGAGCTCGCCCTGCACCCACTAAATGAAAGCCACAAAGAGGTAGCTTGTAAATGGGGATCCAAGAGGATTGGACATGATAGTCAAATGCCTTTTGAACTGTTTTTCTAAGTCCAGCTGAATTTTGATTCGAAGTGCAATTTGCTTCATGTAAAACTCAGACAGAATGGCTCCTATGAGAATATTGACTCGAACGGACCATTCCTGTCCAGGTAACGCAGATACGGGAAAATGCACCATGATTTACCTCATCCCCCAGCGTTCCAACCTGTACCACAAACAGGGATGGAAGAGGAAATGGAACGAAGACTGGTCAAAGGCTAGGAGAATACAAAAGCAGACATTAGAAAGCGGATGGAACGGGAGAGGAGACAGGCCTTGCTGGGCCTGTGGGAGACTGAAGGAGAAGGCTGTGGGTTCGACAGTGACTCCACCGTGGTCTCCTCTGGTCTGTCCCGGAAGGATCACAAGTTTTAACATAGGTCCTTTTACTGGCCACCTCTCTTAACCAAAACTATTTTCATGGGGTCATACAAAGGGGAGACCCCCCAAATAAACCCCAAAGAGTGGAACTCTTATAGTACAGGCTTCCCTCACTAGGTGAGGGTTCTAGGAACCCATCTGCATCTGTGGACCAGCTGGTGTGGTTGTGAGAGGCTGTGTTTGGCTTCAGTGTATTTTCTTTTTTAATATTTATTTATTTATTTATTTTTTAATTGTTTTTTTTGACAGAGAGAGAGAGAGAGAGAGAGAGAGAGATACAGAGACAGAGGGAACTGAACTGGGGCAGCTCCCAGTTCAGCACATGGTTCCACACAGGCTGGGGCCGGGATTTGATCCCCGGTCCCCAGCGCTGCAAAGTGAGTGCCTAACCCACTGAGCCATCCCGGCTTCCCCATTCAGTGCATTTTCTTGGAAACTCTTTCAGCGTGTTTGTCCATTTCATGACGGGTGATTTACAAGGACAATGTGCGGCATGACAACACACCTGCCCACACCACACTGTTCAGCAGTTTTTGACCAAAAATGGCCTGACCCCCATGCCCCACCCTCCCTATTTACCTAATCTTGCCCTGAGAGACTTCTTTTGTTTCCCTGGATTAAAAAAGTCCTCAAAGGGAAACATTTCGCTGACTTGGAAGAGGTGAAACAAAAATGGCAGAAGCACTAAAAGGCATCCAAATTGATGCGTTCAAAAAGTGTCGAGCAGTGAGAAAGTGTCTCGATAAATGTATTGCATCACTTGGAGAGTCCTTTGAAGGTGACTGAGGTTTCAATATGTAAGAATAGACACACAATTTTTAATAAATAAATTCCAGGTATTTTTGGTGCCCTCCTGCACTCTTTCCTTTCTTCTTATATTCCCCCTCCCCTTTTTTTAAAGTCAAGCACATAACTGTCTGTAATGGTTGCTACTAGAGGAAGAAAACAGGATTGCTAAGTGTTTTGACTGGCTAATTTCAGGCCACTTCAGGCATTTCAATGCTTCCGTATCAGCAATTCTAAGTGCATGTTGCTTTTCTCAACAGAAGCTATTTTTTAATGAAGTTTAAGTTGTCCTCTGTCTCACTGTTGATTTTCATTTTTTTAATCGTGCAAGACCTTCCTGTAAGCAACTTCAGAGTATCGTCTTTTCACATTTAAGGTGGAAGCAATTAGGCCCAGATTCGCTGAGCCTATGGGAATCTTACAACCGAAGTGATCTTAATGGTGTGTTACTGTCTGAACTCTTCTATTCTTATGTGTAAGGGCACCAGCTGGATAGAAGAAATGGCTTTGACATCCTGGTGGTTATTGGTGTTTGGAAAATGCCTCTGAAGAGTGGAAGGTTTGTGAGTTTCCCTTTACTAAATGAGAAATAGTTAAACCATTGAACCTGTCTCAGCAACCACAGTGTGTTAGGGATGTTTTTGTTGTTTGTTTCCTGTCTTTTCATACTTCAGGTACATTGAAATATTCTTGGGTAAATGCTATGTCAGAGGAAATAAAGATCTTGTGAATGAAAATATCACTTGAGTCAGAAAACAGTAAAAAAAAAAAGAAAAAAAAAAGGGAATTTTCAATGGTCTATAATAGATGTGTCTTCAAAAAGAGGTTAGTGTCTTCCAAATAGAGGCATAGTAGTATCCGGAGCTTAGTTGAGAAGGCTTCACATAGATTTATTTCTTTATCAATTCTTATAAAACTCAGTTTGTATAATACAGGTCACTGTTATTGGTGCTGCTTTTACATATGATTTCTGATCAGTGGTCTGAGTGAAATGGAGAATGAGCTAAAGAAATTAGCCAAGGGGAAGCCGGGATGGCTCAGTGGGTTAGGTGCTCACTTTGCAGCCCTGGGGACCAAGGATAGAATCCTGGCCCCTACCCATGCGGACCCATATGCTGAACTGGGGAGCTCCCCTAGTTCAGTTCTCACTGGGGTGAGACCTCATCCCAGTTCCTGCCCTGTGCAGCCCTGCCCACCTGTGGAATGAAACTATGTGGAAAATACCAGTGATGTGCAACTGTGGAGACTGTTCTGGGCCCTCCCCCTGCTCTCTGTCTCTTTCTCTGTATCTCTCTCTCTGTCAAAAACAATAAAAATAAACCTTTGGAAAAAAAGAAAAAAGAAATTAACTAAAGTGTTTGATCATCATTTTTTCTGACCTTTACCATATTTAAAATCTTTCCTATTTTAGGGACCCAAGTACCATCTCTTGGCCAATGTCTCTGTCAAACAGAGCTCCTATTCCCACAGTCCTACAGACTTCACTTTCAGTTAAATGATAATAAATTTCTTTGCTGCTTTAGTCTATTCAAGTCTTTTTCAAGTGTGAGATGATTTCTAAGCAGAGATCTACCTCATGTTTTTGGGTAACCAATCCTTTATCTCACTAACATTTACCTCCTGGGAATTACATGCACATTTTTGAGTCACCATGTTTATTGAGCACCCATTTTGTGCTGGGCACTGGGTCAAGAGCTCAAAACATTAAGATGCCCATGATCGAGCTCTGGTGGCCTTCTGTCTTGAGAACAGCAAAGCAAACCAATGATGATGACGCGGGGTGGGGAGGCCATGATGGAGGCATGTGGTAGGTGCTGTGGGAGGTGAGGAGTGGGGTCCACATCGGGTCACAGCATCAGAGAACCCTTCCGAATGGCAACGATGTTAGGCCTTGAGGAATGCGTGGTTGTTGAATGGTGGGCAGCGTGAAGGCTGCCTGATGGCCCATTGTCTGAGTTGGGTGGAAGGACAGCTAAAGGTGCAGGAGTTATTGTGGAGGCAACTTCTGATTGTGAAGCGGTCTTGAAACTCAAACTACATGGAAAGTTCTCAGAAAGGAATTGAGGCAGGCTGGCAAAATGAGTGGGTTTATGTTGCAGAAGGATAGAGCTGGCTGAAGTATAGACCATAGGTTAGAGGGGGAGCATTCCAGAGAAAGGGCAGACGATAAGGAGGCTGTTTCAGAAATCGAAGTGAGAAGCCATAAGGGCTGGATAAAAGCAGAGACAGTGGGAAGGAAAATGTAGGACTGAGAAATATCAAGGCAATCGAACAGTTACTGACATGGCAGAGGAGGGAGGAGGAAGGGCTTAGAACGACTCAGGTTACAGTGCAGGTGCTGGGATGCAGTGAAGCGGGTGCTTACTGGAGGTTGGAGGGAAACGAATCCACATGCACCTGTCCTAGATTCACAGCAGAAATTGTGAATGTGATCCCCCATTTGAGTCTGGACGTCGGGGCACAGGTCTTGACGAGAGAGATAGACTTGTGTGTACTCAGCGAACAGCAGATGGCTGAAATCATTGAGTGACATGGACAGAGGTCACAGAAGAGAGAGAGGAGGGGTTTGAGGATGATCAACATTTAGGGAGGGAACAGAGGAAGAAGATTCCAAGGCAGCACTGGGACAGGAGCTGTTAGGGAGATGGAGAGAGGACCAGGATTGTTCCAGAATCTTTGCTTCCCAGATGGACCCCTATGGAGCTGAGTATGCCTCTTTCACTGCTGCCGGCCGTGTTTTCTTTCCTCTTGTGAGTTCCAGAACAGTGGAAATATTGCCTTTCCCTGTACAAGGCCCCAGATTTGGCTCATTTCCTCTGTAATGACAGACCCTGTCTCTCAGTGACCGCATGCATATGGAGCATCACACATCATTTGGTCTTTTGGGTCTATGAGTAGCTTCCCAAGGTGAGCACTTTGAAGGTGACCATAGGGATATTCAGCCATGAGGTATGAAGCACTTTTTCTAGGGTGAGTTTGTGAACTTAATTGTCAGACCTCATATGTGCTGAAGAAAGGCTACTTCTCAGACTTGGGATAGAATTAACATTGTCTTCTATAGGAACAAACTAGGCAGACAAATTTCTGATCGCCAATAAATATTTTTAAAGAATGGTGCACGGTTTAGAGAAAATATGAACACATAAAAAGACTCGAGGACAGCTAAATCTCTTTCCTTGATAACAAATTACCGCAAACTTAGTGGCTGAAAACAACACAGATTTATTTTTTTTTTTTATTTTTTTTTTTTTTATCTTTTCACATTTATAGAGAGAAATTATCTTTTTGTCTTCAGTGCATAGTTATTTCTATTTTACTTTTTGACAGATAGAGAGAGAGACAGAGACAGAGACAGCCAGAGAACCAAACTGTGGGAACTCCCCAGTTCAGCACGTGGGTCCTGCCTGGGCCGGAGCCGGGATTCGATCCTCGGTCCTCATGGCCCCAAAGCGAGCGCTCAACCCGCTGAGCCGTCCCGGCTTTCCCAACAACACAGATTTATGATCTTACAGTTCTGGAGATCAGAAGACTGTGGTGCATCTTACAGGGATGAAGCCTGTCGGCAGGACTGCGTTCCTTCTGGAGGCTTTAGGGAAGAATGCATGTCCTTCCATTTTCTAGCTTCTAGAGGTCAGATATATTCTCCATGGTTCTCCTCTCTGCCTTGTACTTTGCAATGTCCCATTCTTAGTCATTTAAAAAGGACTAAAGCAGGAGTAATGATTATAAACCTCTCATATATCAAGGGAATATACAGCCTGTACGTGATAACATGAGCTCTCGCTTCTGGAGGAGCTGAGACAAGATAGGGGGAGAGGCCGGGGAGCCCGGCAGCCTGAACAATGCCTCATTGTGTGCTCGGCAGCAGACGTGATAAGTAGCACAGTGCCAGGTCTCCGTCGCTGTCCCAGAGCAAATGCACGTTATTGATTTTTATGTTGAGGAGTCTCGTCTGTTCACGTAGCATATTAAATGTTACAAGCTTAACTGAAATCAAACTCCGGCAGACAAAAATAAGTCCTGCCACATACAGAAAAAGCTGCAGCAAATCGTGTAACTGCAACTGTAGTTATAAATTGGTTGATTTCTCAGTTATCCCTGTTCCTTCTATCTGTTAGTAAACAATGTAAGTGCCCTGGTCCACTTTAAGGACAATCACTTTTCAAATCTTTAATTTCTTCCCATGGTGATTATTTATAATTCATTCACAAGAATTTTTATTGGAATGAGAAAGACTCCTGTTAATAGATGCTTTAAAAAGTCATTTCAATCCACATTAAGAGACGCTTGTCCCATTACCAATACCTTTTTAGAGAACAAGAAAATTCTATTCATCTGTTATTCCCAAAGATTGTTTTGAGCACCATGTCAAGTGTTTCCCCACTTGCCCTGCCCTGCTCTTTCCGACCCTTTGCTCACCCCAATCCTCACTGCAGCAGGTGCCCCGTGTTATTTTGGGGTTCCCAGGTTGTCCAAGCCCCTCTCATGCAGAGCTTCACCTGGGCTTCCCCTCCTAACCCTCCACTCCTTTCCAGCATCTTCCATGAGGCTTTGAAGATCTCTTCTTGAGAGCAGTATCATCAAGGTTCATCCAGTTATCACGCATCTGAGAACCTGAGTCCTGTGAAGGAACTGTACTCTGTTATTCTCTCTGCATGGCTAGAAAGATGAAGCTTTAAGTAGAATTCTGTAGAACACAAGTTTCCTAGCTTGTAATGGTTGCCACATGAAAGATCCGTTCAGCTGCCAAATAAACCTTGGAAGTTCATCATACACCTTGGCTTGTGTGCAAACAATCCATCCCAAATAACATACCTGATGTCATTCACTCTTTCCCCCCATACTATCCACAGAATCACGGATGACCTGAGACCACCACTCTTTTTAAAGATTAAAAGAATCTTTAGAAATGAGCTGTTTTCCTCAGTGATGAACAGGCAGTTAGAGCATTTTGGGGAGAATCAGAACAAAGGGAAGCAGAGAAGTTACTCAGCTGCTGTATCAGTTAGGGGAACTTGAATAGCAAGAACTGAAAGACTCCACTCCAACGTTGGCAGAAGGGAAACTGTAGGCTCATGTACCGAAATACTTAAGAGGAGATTTACTTCAGGTGGGACCTGGATCTTCAATAACGAGTGGTAAGAAAGTCAACTCAAATTTAAGTAGAAAGAGGAAAGCAGGTGTTCCCAGGATATGCCGGGAATGTTACCTTCTGAAAATCTGCCTGTCCCTTTTCAATGCCTCTTAGCATGTAGGTCAGAGCTAGGTCCCTTGCTGGGCTGATGTCCTTAAGGCTTAAGGACATTATCTCAATGTCTCCACCACTTAGCATAATGCTTGGTGTAGACAGGCGTGTCAGAAGACTATTTAGGCTGCTTTAGTACCTTCGCAGTGGTAACTCAGGGGATGATAGTTTTTACTAGTGTGTCCTGGGATGCTTGTGAAGTACCCATGTACTTCCAAAGGTGTGTTTCTGGACCACAACATGTTAACTAGGGCCCCCCTCAACTTCACCAGGTTCAGTCCTACTCCCTTCCCCCTCATCTTGTGTCCTTCCTTTCATGGGCAACCCCTTTGTCCGAGCCCTGGCTGCAGATATTTTGTCTATTCTTCTAGCTGTTTAAGGTGGGAGCTGAATCTGGCCCACGTCCCCCAATCTTGGCCCTTGACATTGACAGTGAAGTCATCGTATCTGGCTGGGTGTGAGGTCAGACCTACGGAAGGTACGCAGAATGCATGGAAGCAGCAGGTGCATCCTGATGACTGGATGTCTTCCCCCCCGTTTTCCCCAGTTATCTGACGAAAGGTGATGGGTAAAGGCAATTCAAATCCCCAAAGAGGTCTCCATGGGTAGTTGTCATGGTTTCTGGATGTGTGGTCCTGCTGGGCCAATGTTGCACGGTCTTAGTCTAAGCCCAGCTTTCCCAAGACAGAGACTGGAACATTCAGGTCCTGAGCTGTTGTGGGGCCTTGGTACAGGTGTGTCACTGGGTCCAACCCACCAGCTTTGGAGGGACACTTCAGTGGGACGTGGGTGATTCCAGGAGGGAGGTTAAGGGTGGAATTCCGGCTCCCAGAGCAGATGGTTGTACAGAGCTGTCCCTGGTGCTGAAGTGGCACAGCTGGGGACAGTGGGGCTGTTTCCTGTGTGCCCAGAGACAGCTGCAGAAGCTCTGGTTCCTGGTCGGACTGTGGCATCCTCCCTGGAAACACCCGCTTCTTCTCCCTTATCAGCCAGAGTCAGGGACGCTTATTTAGAAAACTCATTGTCTTGGTTGTAGTATTATGACTGAGCAGTGGATTATCATCAAAGGTGCATGTGAAAAATTGGATAACATTTTGTCAGATAAAGAAAAGTTAAATTCAAGTACCTTCCTCCACGTAGACCAGAGTCCTGTGTGTGTCACACTGAAGACCAGAAAGGAGGGAAGACATTGCTTGTGTCAGATTTTATCTCTTGCTCTTGGATTAATTTTTCTGTTTGAAATAAAATCCCCTCTTAGTCCAATGATTGCTATGGGATATTTTTGAAAGATTTTTTTTTTTTGACACACACACAGAGAGAGAGAGAGAGAGAGAGAGAGAGAGAGAGAGAGAGAGAGATAGAGAAAGGGGGAAGGCCCAGAGCAGTCTTCGTAGTTGCATGTATTGTTTCCCACATAGTTTAATTCCACAGGTAGGTAGGAGGCCCGGGGCCTCCTGCATGGGAGGCACACCGTGGTGAGAACTGAACTGGGGGCACACCCCAGTTCAGCACAGGGGTCTGCGTAGGCTGGGGCTGGAACTCGGTCTTTGGACACCGGGGCTATAAATGAGCACTCAACCCACTGAGCCATCCCAGCTTCCCCTGTTATGGGGGTATTTTAATGACCGGTGTCAGCGCTCTAAGTCCTATGTTTTCTGAACAGGTGTCCAGGCTCCATCTGCATGATGGACATTTGTAACTGAGGTGCAGAACGTCATCTGCTGACAAATGGCTCGCTCTAATAGATTTGGAAAGAGCATCTGGTTTCATTCATTTTATACCTTCTCATTCCTTCACATGCATAAGTTAAACATGTACCCATAACTTGTAAGTCATTCCTTTGAAACATGAGTACACTGTATGGTGCAGAGATGAGGGAGACTTTTCTGGGCAAATGCTCATGCTTTTAGGCAGCACAGGGAGTGGCAGCTTACAGTGTAAATCCTGGTGGACTCTTAAGTGTGTCAACTGAGCCAGAACGCCTGTGGGAGAAGCCTCTCCTAGGAGTCAGCTAGACACGCTGTGGTCATGGGAGATATGAAATGCTTTTCTAGTAAAGTACCATTAACTCTTTGTCTTTGTAACAGAAAATAACCTACTCCTGGCCTGTAATTGAAAGCACATCACTTGGAGGGTCTGGTGGGAATTGCTTAGGGAGGAGGTCACGCAGCCAATGTCTGAAGGGTACACTTCACTCCTCACCAGGAATGACCTGCTGAGATTTTTATGAACAGGCAAGAAGCTACTTTGTTGCACAAACCTTTGAAAGGGGATGAGAGAGAATGAAAAAATCAACACGCAAATAAATGGATGGGCTAGAAATGTGAGAGGGGAGACATTGAACTAGCTGCTCTTTATCCATGCAGGAAATTGAGGGTGTTTTAAAAAGTGTCTAAATTCAAAACCAAGCTGCTGTCATAAGAAGTGAAAGCTTTGTTGAGCTTTTTGGTTGTGCAAGAAGCAAAACTGTAGATACCAGAGACTATGTTTATCTAGCACAATGCTTTTCTTTTGCCAATGGGGGAAACTGAGGCCTTGAGAAGAAAGTGGCCTGCTCAAGGCCACTTATTAGGTCATGAGAGAGTGCAAGTTTAGAAGTCCCCCTCCTAAGGGACAGAGCAGTATGACAATATTAAGCCTGAGATGTTTATTCCCCTATGATGTATCCATTGTGATGAGGAAAAACCTGGGAGACGATTACAAGCCAAGGAGCAAACAACACGTTGAACAATAGTCTCAGCTGGTCAAACTGTTTGAGTCTGAAAGTTGTCTGGGTTTCCATACCCCTGAACGGGCGCTCTCCTGTGAACGTGGGGCCTGAACGCAGCCCTACAAGATCAGGCTAAGTACACTGACAGATACCTCAGGGCTGAACCAAGATCCAAAAAAGCAGGGGTAAGCCACCAAGATGAAATCCAAGTGCGACTGAAAAGATCAAATGCCCAACTGCAAGAAGAGAGCACCCAGATAACAGTACTGCTCATCTGCAGAAAGAGAAACAAACCACCCACTCTCCCCCGCCAAGAGACCTAGAAAGAGGATCATAGAGAGTGAATGGATGCAAGTTCAGTACCAGAGGGAATTTATTTATTGATTTATTGATTGATTGATTGCAATCAAACTGTATCAGACTGGACTGTCTTAATTGGGAGTGTGTTTCTGGGAGGATGTGAACATCTCAGTGAACATCTGTCTGGGATGCTGTAAACTTGATTCTGCTTTGGACTAGATGTATGAGTCCAAAGGCCAGTCTTACTCTCCAATTTCCACCACTTCCTGTGTGACCTCAGACATGTTATTGAACCTCTCTGGGCTGAAAGACCAAAAGCATGAAAACTACGTTTTAACATCAGGATTTAAAACAATCCGTTCAAGAAAATGCACAGCAAAGCCCCTGGTATGGTACGCAATGATTTAAAAAAAAGTTTACGCCTCCAGAGCTTTCTGTTTCTCCATCATCAGGGCTGAGTATGTGACCCCATAAAACGACAAATGAGATGCCCCAAAACTTTAGCTGACATTTCTTGGAGTTATTCTTGCTGAATGGATTTGAAGCTGAGAAGACGAACTTCCTGGGAGCTTTGATTACCTCTCATCCTGGATATTGCAGCCAGGACAGCTGGAGACAGAGGTAGACACGGGGAGAAACAGGCCCAGAAGGACTCTATCTGGTCCCGGAACCCAGCCATGCCTGAGGGCGGGCTTCTGGACTTCTCATTTACATAGTACATGCATGCCATTATGCTAAGTGCAGTCTGGGTTAGGTTTGCAGTCTCAGGCAACGAAAGAACCGTGACAGGTGCCGTCCAGGAGAGAGAGGCTCTCACATCCCGACCGATTTAGTGTTGTTGTGGAACGTGAAGACTCCACCCGGCAGCGACTCCTTCCATCCCGGCGCGGAGCTGTGGGGCCGCTGGCCGCTGCCTTCCTTGGTCAGCCCTGCTTAGAGCTCAGGGGGGCCAACTTCATGCATCAAGGGCCTGCTGACCTGAAACGTTTACTTGTTATTTTTGGCGATGCCTAGCTTAGCGACGGTCCCTTTAAACTCACAGCTGCTGCTTCTTTAGTTCTCCCCCCAGGTGCCAAAGCCTGATCAATAATGAACACAGAGAACTTCTTCAGGCTTAATTTAGCATCTGGCCCGAGGAGGCAAAGCCAAGTGTGGGTCTCATGAAAAGCAAAGGTGGGAACCAAAACAGAAACGCGAAGTGCTTAGCATAAGGTACACGCAGATTCACAGGACTTTTTCTTTCCTTTTTCACGTCACCCTGCCGCCCTCCTCTACTTGCTAATGAAGCTAACCTCGTTAAAACCTGTGCAAAATTGGGTGAAGGCTGAAGCAAGATGACACTGACCTGCGGTGCCGTCAATGGACGAGCTGGTCACAGTCACCGTTCCGGCTCTTTGTGATGACAGCTTGTCTCAGAGACCTCTGCCTTCTCCTGGTGAACTCCCAGGAAAGATGTGGTTCTGCAGAAGGACTTGAATGAGAAGGCTGGCACCTCCCAGCTGGAGGGAGAGCTTTAGATTCCTATTGGTTGCTGGAGACGTCAGTCATTCAAGGCCTGAGTCATGGCGTGGGGTCCCCCTGCAGAGGCAGCAAGTGCCCCCACCTGGTTCAGACCCTGAGGCTGATGACCTTCTTTGCACCAGAGAACTTGAAAGAAGGCTCGTTGCTCACGCAGACGACTTCCAGCTGCTCCCTGCTGACTTGGATACAGCAGGGGGTGTGGGCTTGGGCCTTTATGACTAGTGTGTGCGTGTGTGCATGTGTGTGTGCACTTTGGAAATGTTCCCAAGCATGGGAAGTTTAAGTTTCCGCACTCACCCAAAATGAACATCGCGAGTTCAGGGGCTTTTATCCGTATCTGTCCACAGCTAGAGCCAAAGGGGGAGGGAGGGCAGGACTTAACAGAAGCCATCAGAGAAAGATCAAGAACGAGGTCAGACTAGGACAATCAGATGCATCTCCCTCAAACCCAGGGTATCGGTTTCTTCCCCAGGAACGAATTACCGCCGAGGGCCGTAAACAACACAGCTGCGTGCTCTCGGGGTTCTGCAGGCTGACAGGCAGGAGTCCAGCCATTGGAAGAGCTGGTTCCTTCTGGACCCCCTGAGGGGGGATTTACTCCACACCTCCTCTTAGCTTCCCGGGGCGGCTGGCCAGCTGGGCGCTCCTTGGCTGGTGGCTGCATGGCTCCAGTCTCTGCCTCCATCATCACGTGGCCTTGTTGGTGTGTGTGTGTGTGTGTGTGTGTGTGTGTGTGTGTATGTGTTTAAAGGGACATGCTCATTGGATTTGGGGCCCACCCTAATTCTGTACGACCTCATCTCGATCCTTAATGGCCTCTGCAAAGATCCTGTTTCCAAATAAGGTCACATTCTGAACGTCCAGGTGGTCATGAATGTGGGGGACGTTATTAAACTCAGTACACATATTGAAGGCATTTTGGTGTCATTAAAGAACCATGCTCTTTGTCACATATATCAGATGGCGGAATTTCTGCACCCCAAATGGGACTGGAGAGAAACCTCCCAGGCTCACAGGGTCCTCAGGAAAAGCGTGTTCCTTATAGAGGGCGGGTCAGTGGCGGGGTCATTGTAGAGGTGGAGAGGGAGGGGGAGACACTCACCTGGGCGGGGCCGGGGGTGTCAACGTCAGTGACCTTGCAGGCCTGTTTGCTCAGTGGGGACATGGGCTGCGTCAGGGACATGTGGATGTGTGGGGGAAGTGTCATGGAGCCCAGTCAGGGAGCTGGGACATCTCTCTGTTGCCTCCTGAATGGCCCTGGGATGAGTGGTCACCAGTGCTTTAAACACAGTAGGACTGGATGCTTGCTGCCGTGCCCCGTTTTAAAGTTTTCCATCAGCTGATCGGTGGTCCCCACTAGCCAGCTTGGACCACCATAATGAAACCCCACAGACAGGTGGCGGTTAAGCGACAGAAATGCGTCTCATACTTCTGCAGGCTGTGATTTCAGATCGAGGTGCCAGCAGAGTTGGTTTCTGCTGAGGCTTCTGTCCTGGGGTTGTAGACGGTCGTCTTCTCTCTAAGGCCTCACATCGCCTTTGCTCTGTGTGGAAGATTCCTCTTGTGTGAAGGACACCAGGACGATCAGATTAGGGTCCACCCTAATGACCTCATCTAACATAACCACCTATTCACAAGTTTAACTTCAAACCCAGGCTTCAGGGCTTCCACATAGGAGTTCGGGCTGGGGGGACCTATTTGAGCCCAAAACAATCCATCCCACACTTTGGAGCTGAGTGAACAAAGCATGTGCCCGCCTCTGTTGACACGTTTCTCTCTCTGTGCCCCACATAGCCTGCAACCCTGCCGACGGCTGTTCCCCAACCCCGAGAGCTCCCAGCCCTCACCGCCCCCTCCCCCCCCAAGTCCATCTCTCCCTCCAGGGCCCATGTGGCTCTTGTCACCCCTGCCGGACAGAAGGGTGGGTGACCGTCAACACTGGCTGCCACCCCTCAGAAAACACAGCCTCCTTCACATGAACCTGTCACCTTAGAACACTACCGGTGGTTATTAATGACACTGTTTGCCTTGTCATATCTGTTTTCCAAGGATTCCTGTATCATGCCATTTACAGGGAAACTTTGTAAACGCTGGTCAAAGGAGGGAACGCTAGAAACGTGCATTTTTTTGTGCAGCAGTTCACGATGTCATATGCAGGGGTGTGCTAGCGCTGGCCCATCTCAGTTTGCAGGAGCTGAGGGTTCAATTCTCAGGAATTTGCAAGCTGGTTGTTAAACGCGGCCATTACCAAGCATTCTACAAACGTACAGTTAAGTGAATTCCAGTCACAGTAATGGTGAAGCACACTCAGGACCCATCCCAACCTAATGACTGCCCTACATTTACTATCGCTTATGCTCTTGAAGGTATTTAACTTATTTACGGCTCGTGTATCTGTGTCCTGGGAATAATGCGTCGGTCTGTTACCCAGCGTCACCTCCAACTCTGAATCGGTGATGAGATATGGGCACCCTGGGGACGCCATCATGTGCTCTAACCACCGAAATTGGCAAGTGCTATAAATGAAGAACTTCCTTGGAGTCAGTGGTTAAACACTCACCAGCACACGACTGGTTATGGACCTCTGAGAGGCGGCAAGGCAGAAGCAGAAGAGGTGTTATTGCCCCCAAGTCACTGACAGGGAAGAGAGACCCCGAAGTTACCCAATGGTCTCCAACAGAGTTTCTGAGCTTCATTCACCTCCATCGCTTTCACCATCATGCATGTTTTTTTTTCTTTCTTCTTATCACATCTATGATAATTGAGTTGCTTTTTTATCTTTTGGTTAAGACCAAATCCAGTATGATAATGGAGATGAATCAGCTAATGAATTCTTGAATTTATTTTGACTTTTTCTACAAAGCATTACTCCTTCAAAAAATAACAGAAATATAGCTTAAGGTAGGGTTGCTAGATAAAATGCAGGATGTCCAGTTAAATTTGAATTTCAGAAAATGACAACAAAAATTTCTAGCATGAAAACAGTCCAAATATGGCATGGGACGTGTTTATATTTTAAAAAATGTTGGTTGTTTCACTGAAATTTAAAATCATCTGGATGCCTTGCATTTTGATTTGCTGAATCTGGCAAACTTAAATATTCTCTATATTTATGTCGTAACGAACGGGAGGATTTCTTGCTATAGTGCTGTTATTTTTTTAAATATCTGCTCTTCTTTACCACTTACTCTCATTAGCTCTATCTTTCAAATTTTACTAGAGTCAAAATTAATTGCACAGAATTGTTTACAATAACCTAGTAACTGGGCTAGTGACTTTGAACTCCTTATGAACAACTACCTAAAAGAGACTGTCAGTGTCTGTTATGACTATTGTAGACTTCTCTAGAACAGTCTAAAACAAAACCAACACGTTTAAAACAGTTTCCTTATCCATTCGTGTCGTGTTCTAACACAGTGTGGCACGCAGGTTTTTCCTAACAGGGCCCTGTCAATGCCGTGAGCAGTTCTGTTATTGCCAACACCTTTTTCCGTTTCCTTTTGTAAAGGATTAAAACTTCCTGGGAAAGCCCTCTTCAGAATCTTACATCTTGTGTGAACAGAAAATCTAGTTGGGCTGGTTCCCTGATGGAGCTCACGTGTCTGGACCGGTCAGGCAATTGGCGAACCCATTACAGCACCTGTTCTTGGATGGCTGGCATTTGGAAGCTGGAGCTACTCATCTGTAGTATAATGTTTCATTTGATACAAATGCTATTAGATGCTCTTGATCTTCAACAGGACCCAGGAACCGAGGAGGGGGGGAAGCCCCCCTCAGCAGGTGTGGGGCGGAGGGTTGTGGACACAGAGAAGGCGGTAGTTAGGTCATTTTGTGTCCCCTCCCTTTATCTCTGGGAAGCCAGAGGCTCTGGGCTGAGTTAGTTCACCCCAGCCGGGCCCAGCGTGCACTCAGCGGGTCACAGGCAGCAGACACACACTTGGGCTTCGGGAGTTGCAAAGGCAAGGCATGCAGAGACTCAAAATCATGAAGGAAATAGGAAGTTCCTGGGAGGAGGACTTTTTAACATACACATTAGTCTCCCCCTGCACAGCTCACACGAGGGCATGTGTCCTATTGTTTGCTTTTGGGAAAGTTAAACCAGCTATTAGGTTATCGACAAGCCATGCCTAGACCACAATCTCCACTGGATGAACTTGACTATTTCAGTCTATGACACTGATGACATGGAAACATTGTGCTCGATGCGACATGCGTATCTCTTTCTAGAGGGACAGGAGCATTCCTGGGAGGAATCCAGAAATGTGGTGTCCTATAGTAAAAACAGCGCGACAAGGTCTAACGTGCAGGTGAGTTGCAGGACGATGCATATAGAAATCTGTCTACTGCTGTCTTCTGAAAACTAGCTTTCAACTCACAAGAATATGCACAGACACACAATCTTTTGATTGTGTTTAAATTTGGAGAAGGAGAGTGATTTTAGACTTTGAGCTGAATTAAACTGTGTGGAGTGAAGGGGAGCAAGTTTTAAAGGAAGATGGCAGCCAATTTCTTTTGTTATTTAATTTTTTATTTTTTCCAAGAACAGTTAACATGTACTAGGCACCTATTGGCCTCAGTCACTTGCATCTAAAGAGCAAAGCTAATTACCCACAGCCCGTGTTCTTTTCAACGGTTAGCCTTACGTCTTAGCTCCGTTAACCACTATTCTAACATTCGCTGCAAGTTCAGTTTTAATAATCTAGTTCATTGATGTCTACTGCTCCCGGCCACACGAACAAAAATGTCTGGGGAGGAATAAGGCGAGCAGTTTACATTTTCTGTGGATACTTCAAGTAATTGGCCCCAAAGTGAAATTATTGAGTTGGCCATGGTTTATCGTGTTCTGAGGGCATAAAACATGGAGGGAACTGGACCTGTAGAAAGAATTGGTATTTGAGAATATCTGAAGGTGTGAAAATCCTATAACTTCACTTCAACTGGCCTAATATCCTGAGTCACTAGATGGTCGAAAGAATAGAGGACGAAAGGAACAAACTGATGTACATTTATACTATACTAAAAAAAATAACAACAAAGTTTGTACAGGGTGAACAGCAAATGAAATAGCTTCTGCCAAAATAAAAACTCGCACAGGTCATTTTTATACGTACATGGATATACACACACCCACACCCACACACATACAGACACACGAGCAAGAATGTGTATTTTGTAAGACAGGTCCTCGGAAATAGACATTCTTAGCAAGTATGGATGACAGATCAATTGTAATTTATTTTCTTTTAACACTGTATCATCATAAAGAAAACTGGTATAAATGAAAAAGATCTATTTCAAATATCTACATCTAAAATTGTAGGCAGTGAAAAAGCACTTTGTTGACAAGGAGTGTGGAATGATGTATGTTAATTGTCAGAAACTGCTGAACGCCTTGCTTAGTTGCCACAAACAAGTTCACATATCAGAACGAACAATACTGCTAAATAGTCTTTTCCCAATTCTTTTTGTTGTTAAAACATACTGGGAGAAAGAAAAGAAAAGCTGGAAATCCATACATCTTTCAAAAGTTTGAGATTGAAGCAATATTGAGAACCATAGATGAGGATACACCGTGGCATTGGTGTAATATACACAATGCGCGTCTCTTCTTTAATCTGTAATGTACATCAAATACTTTACAACAATGCATTAACAAAAGGCAAGAAATGTCTTGCTGTACAGAGGAACCCCAATGCAACCTGAAGCCTAGAATCACAACGGATGAAGAGAGTAAACAAAGCGTGAGAAGCCGTCCCTCTGACGGGCGTGAACTCTGTGCTTCTAACCCTGCCGCCCCGGCCACCTCCAGCCACGTCCAATACACACCACAGTCAATACTCTACAGCTCGAACCAGAAAGGCGCCGCGCAATGTCGCCCTAGCTTTCTACTGACGCCCCCGTGGACTTTTGATTCATTTCGCTGTCTAAAAGAGCTCGGAATAGTTCCTTTCTGGTTATCACAGCCTTGCTATGGAACAGGCTTTACCAAACTCAATTGGCAGGGAAAAAAAAGAAAAGAAAAGAAAAGAAAAGCAATGTCTTGTGGTATGCATGCACATGCACTGTTCCCGGGGCGCCTTGGGCCGCCGCCCCTCACACCCAGGAGTCAGGCGACGCGGGGTAGTGGCTGGTTTCATAGTTCAGTTCACTGTAGGGCCGGGCGGCCGAGTAGAAGTCGACGTAGTTGCCGGTGGACTTGAGTCCCAGGTGCATGGTGTACTCGCTGGCCGGAGGGCGATGGTGGGCCTGGTCCTCGAAGAAGGACTCGTCGTAGTTTCTTGTGGCGTTTGCAAACGGCTGGTAGCTCTCGTAGTCTTTCCTGCCGGGCTCCTGCAGGACCGGCTGTGCGGACACCTGCCCAGAGAAGAGCCACCTGGTTAATCCCTTTCCCCTCCGTCCACCCGCCCTCAAGGTCAAGGCCACCCATGTGCCCTGGGCGTGTGCCAGGGATGACACGAATCTGAAGGCTGCTAACCGCGGATTGCCATTCTTGTAAAAAATTCATTCCTGGGCCCACGGGCTGCCATTCTAGATCACCTTTTCTGAAAAGTTATGACTGTGGTAAAATATATATGACATAACGTTCACCCTGTTCACCGTTTGTGAGTGTGTGACTCAGTGGCATGAAGCACGCTCACAGCGCGGTGCAACTAGCAGCACTATCCATTTCCAGAACTTTTTCATCATCCCCAATAGAAACTGTCCCCAGTCAGCATAAACTCCTCTTTCCCTCCCCACAGCCCGGGGCGACCGTCATCCTACTTCCTGTCTTGTCTCTGAGAACTTGAATATTCTCCACACCTCCTATGAGTGGAGTCATGCAAATTTGTCTTTTTGTGACTGGCTTCTTTCCCTTAGCCTGAGGTCCTTAAAGTTCATCCGCGTGACTGGATTTCCTTCATTGTTTAAGGCTGAATAATAGTCCATGGAGTGGAGAAGCACATTTTTTTTATCCATCATTTGTCAGTGGGCACTTGGGTTAGTTCCCCCTTCTGACTTGTGAACAAGGCTGCAATGAATGTGGGTATACCTGTACGCGCTTGAGTCTTTGCTTTCAGCTTCTTGGGTGCCTACATGTGGAAATGCTGGATCTCGTGGTAATTCTATGTTTAACCTTGAGGAATGGCCTAAGTGGCAGGGCAGCTGCACCGTTTGCTAGACAGTCTTTAACTGAAAGAGGTCTACACTAGACGCTGCAGAACACCTACAGTTTATCTCCATCTCTCCTGCATTTTCTCTAGTGCATCGAGGTGTTGCAATCACAGATGGATGCACAGTGAAGATGTACAAGGTCTAACGGTCACACAGGCCCCTCCCTGCCGGGGGAAGGGCTGTGACCACGCACTGCAGCCTGAGACAGACACACACAGACGCTTGTAATGAAAGGAGGCAATCCACTCCAAACGCAAGGAGGGAACCCCCCTAAACAGAATTTATTTATAAAAGTTGTGTATTTATTTTTACATGTTTAATCTCCAGTCTACCTTCAAAGTGCTCTCCATGTGATGCAATACACTTATCGAGACGCCTCTTCCACTGTTCAAAACAGTTTTTGAACTCATCAATTTTGATGCCTTTGGTGTTTCTGCTGTTTTTTGTTTCACCTCTTCCACATCGGCAAAATGTTTCCCTTTGAGGACTTTTTTTCATCCAGAGAAACAATAAACGTCACTCAGGGAGAGATCAGGTGAATAAGGAGGGTGGAGAGTGGGGGTCGTACCATTTTAGGTCAAAAACTGCTGAGCACTCAGCGTGGTGGGTTTTCATGGTGGAAAAACCAGTCATCTGTTTGCCACAACTTGGGATGTTTTTTTCCACAATTTGTGACCCAACCTTCTCACAACTTTCAGATAAAAACTTTGGTTGACCGTTCGACCTGGAGGAACAAGTTCTGAGTGCACAATCCTTCTCACATCAAAGAAAGAGAATTCCATTTGAGGGGGGATTCCCCCTTGTATACTCTGGAGAACCACAATGTTTCCTGCTTGGTTCAGTGTAAACCTGCTGGCATCTGAGAACTCTGTGGGATGATGGGGCCTTTGGTTATGGAGGTGGGGGGGGGTCTTCAGAACACCAGGTGTTCCCCACACACCTCGTCACCTCATTGCTCCCTCTTGGCACTCTTGTCCTCTGCATCTTAGTGTCTGATGTAAGGGACCTTGAAGGTTAAAAGGATCATAGGAGCCTTGGAGATATGTCAAGTCCACAAGTGGTTCCCTCAGCTTGGCTATAAGGACAGTAAGACAAAGAATGTTCGTGACGAGGTTTTATAAAATTATACGCCAGGAACCTATGTAATTTGTACTAACCAATGCCCCCCCAATAAATTAACAATAAAAAAGGAGTGCTTGTGGGCTGATAATTAGCATTTGAAAGGGGGCCTAGCTAGCCTGTTCCCTTCTGGGGTCCCTCCCCAAGCACCATGCCCTTGAAGGGAGCAGCATCTCTGAAGGCGTGGGGTGAGGCCACCCCACCACTAGTGGGTGCAGTGCACACACAGCCGAGCTCACGTGCAGTCATCGGGGAGGAGGTCAGCTGAGAACAGTCTCAGAGAAACTCACAGGATCAGTTTCGAGCTGATCCAGCAATTCCTGTTCATCTAACTAAGGATCAGCGTGGAAATGTCCTCTAGAAATCGGTCTTTGCTAACAGGTAATGATTTGTAATTAGCACATTGTGTGTAAATGAATGCTTCTAATGGCCTGCACATAATTCTTCTCTCAAGTGTGTGAAACTCCCTCTTTTACATGTAATTGGTTTATACTAGTAATCAACCTGTTCTTCAAAGGAGAAGGGAACTTTGTCATAGCTGCCACCCAGTAAGTGCCATAATCATACTTAGGGGTGGCTGAATGAATGGAGCTTCTGTCTTCCTGGTCCACAGAGCATCGGCGTTCACTATATCCACAAGCTCAGCTATGAGAGGGACGCTTGGAATGAATCTGCAGCATCTACCATTACATGTCGCTAAGCTCAGGTCCAGCAAATACTTGGACAGGCGAAGGGGCCCTTTGCTGTCCTTTGAAGAGCCATGTGCTACATTGGACCTCTCCACTGCAATGCCATGCTGCTAACCAAGCAGAGGGCACACGAAGCGCTGGAGCTGGGAGGTTTGGAGAAATTACACAGGGACGGAACTAGAATGTACTGTACTTCTATTTAAGTGGGTGCTATATTCAACATTTAACAAATTCTCTTCTGTTTCATCTTCCAATAGTCGTAGACATGTATGCATGCATGTATGTTTATGTCTGTATCATCTATCTATCTATCTATCTATCTATCTATCTATCTATCTATCTATCTATCTATCTATCTATCTCCATCCATCCATCCATCCATCCATCCATCCATCCATTTATCTATCATGTCTCCTTTCCTCCCTTCTTATTCTCTCTCAACTTTTTCCTTCTATCCTTTCCTTCCTTTCTTCCATCTCATTTTACAGATGGAAGAAAACGAAGCTCAGTGAAGTTAAGAAGATTTCTCTAGGATGTCATGACTAGGGGTATTGTGAGTCTGGAATGTGAAACACCTTTGGCTGACACACAGCCCACATTCTCTAGCAGAGTCTCAGCTGAGCCGAGGTGGCCCGCCCTTGGACAGCTGGCCTCACTGAGTTCACTGCAGGCTCCATGATAGGAAGGGAGGCCAGTGGACTAATGCCAACCTATCCACTTGGCATGTCACTGTCTTCCTCTCTGGGGACAAGTGTACCTGTCCTGCCCACTGGGCTGTGAGCTGGAGAACACCAGCTAGGATTTCAAGGTGCTGTTTGTAGTCATCAGTAACAACTTGAAGACTGGTCATGAAAACATCAAACTCCTTTGTTTCTAGTTTATGAACAAAGCTCCTGTTGCTGGCTGGATAGAAGCATTCAATATGCTATTCTCCTCTGTAAGTGTGGCATGGATTGGGAGGAACTCAACAGGATTTTAGGAGAGCTTAAGTAGTTAACTCTTAAAATGATGTCTGTGACCTGTTGACCACAGACATAAAAACCAACGATCACAGACCTTATCTCACACCAATGGCTGTTTCTTCTAGGCGTCCTTAAGCCTGGAATTCAGTAGAACGAGTAGCAGATGCCGGCTCTTTTTCCACTGTGACAGAAACCCTGGTTCACAGCTACTGGCCAGACCCAGACCCCATTGTGTCACGAATCCGGGGTGACCTTCTCCTTCTCAGCTCACATTGTCTTTCGTCTTATCTCAGAGGTTCACCTGAAACCAGTTTGCCTCAGTGAATCACTTCTTCTTCGAGATGAGTTGCTGTTCAGGAGATGAGAGCACCCAGTGGAGGACAAACTTTAAACTGAAACCGAACAGACCCAGTGCATCCCTCCACGTAAATTGTTCCGGTTGGCTTTTTACCAGCTGAGAGGCTGTGAGGTCATGTTTGGCCAGGAAAGTTCCAACATCAAAAGCATGACACCTGGAATGGCCAGCCACGCCCACAGGCCCAGAGAAACCGAATCATGGAGGTTTCTAGAACCACCTGGAGAAAACCAAATCGTCTCCTCATTCAGATGGTTAAGATGGTTTTTTAAGGACCTACCATGGCAGCGCTCCTCAAACTCGAACATGCACAAAAATCTCCCGGGCATCTTGATAAAACCCAAGTCTGTTGCTGAAGACCTCAGATGGGCTGGGTTAGGGCCTGAGAAGAAGCTCCTCCACATGTCACACAAGCTCCTAGATCCCCAACCAGACTTTGAGGAGCAGAGCACTTTCAAATGCACCCTGTGTAGCTGCTCACATCGGAGTGCATGTGTCTGTTTTAGTAGTAATTATCACGCATCATGAGTGCTTCCTTCCGAAGAGGAGTTATAGGGGGGTCTTAATTCTGGTCTAGTAATTAGACAATTTGTCTCATACTCAGCACCTCCCACTTGTGTAAGCAGGGCTTGCTTGCTTCTTTAAGTTTTGCATCACAGTAGAAACTTGCTTTCAATCATGAGACAAAGTGTGTGGTCGTAACGAGGTCGGGGAGTGTTGTCAAATGTGAGGCTGGGTGGCAACGGCCACCAGGCACGTGGGGGCTGCGTGATGCATGAGGGGAGAGCAGCAGGGCCCATGATTTTCTTGTTCAGTTCTTCCTGTGTGTCATATCAAAGTTCACTTACTTTTACAATGCCAGGATCGTTCACACGAGTCGGAGGGGAAAATAAATACACACACTCTGCAGCTCCTTACCTGGTTATGCTTGATGTCTTCCGCAGGCGCACCGTATGAATTCCTGTACAAGGTAGAAATTCCAGTATTTTGAGCTGAAAGCAAAAAGGGAAACACAAGTGTTAGCAAAGCAAGCAAAAGTTCAAATGGGGACTGACGGTTGTTGCAGCCAGTTCTCGCCCTAACCACCTTGGTTTCTCGTGGAGCATTCCAGGCGGAAGGAACCCTGTGGCCCTGAACACTTCACTTTGCATAGCGGTAATAAGCAAGAAGAGCATTCCGTGTCCAAAATTCCCGTAGCCTGTCAGCATCCTGCAGTGATGTTCAGATTGTAGACAGGGTCAGGGCAGGTGTGACAAACAGATGGTCATTTTGTAAGTTTTATCGCCTTCCTTTCTGGTGGAAACTGGCAAATGATAAAAGCTTGTCATCTACCTGCACTCAAGCATGAAGGGATCTGTCTCGAAGCTTAGTTTTCAGCTGGAGGACAGGGAGGGATTTCTCATTCGAGCTCACAGGAGTGCTTGATCAGCTCTCAGGCAGTTCATTCGTGAGAGGCCCAAGGGACCGGCAGGAGGCCTGCCTGCGTGCGCCCTGCGCGTCTGGGTTCTGGTTAGACACAGGGATGGAACCCCTCCTCTGTCCTGTGAGCAGCCCAAGGTCTAGCTGAAAGGAAGTGAGGTCTCCTCAGTTATCAGTAGTTTCCGAAGGCTCCGTGTGCATCTCCTCACCTGGAACCTTCTAGGCTCACACCATGGACCCAGAGGAGGCCCCGGGCACCCTGCCCTCCCGGCAACTATAAGGTCACCATTAAGGAAAGCTTTGAAAATGTGGTTTGTCGAGTGTCACCGGGGCATAAAACACTAGAACTAAAGAAGGCCTTACTTTTGCTTCCAGTGTCCACAGGGTAATGAACTAGGATGACACCCTGTCTCTTTTCTCATAAATACAGTCAGTGTGACCTACCATGTCCCCCACATTTATTGCTCAAGGCCCATAGCAGTTGTGCAATAAAACTCCTCTTGGGAAATCTTACGTGGGAAGTGAGGGCCTACTGCCTATGTTTGAATTTAAAGACTACTTGGACAGACAGACTTTCTGACTGAACCACACATCACTGCTGTCTCTGTATTACTGTGAAAACCACTATCTCTTGCTGGGACCACCCTCCTTTGTCCCTCAGTTTCTGACAGCCAAGCGGTCACCTTGCTGTTACTCCCTCTGCTGATACCCCTCAGTGCCCTGCCCACGGGGGTTATGGCAGAAGTCAAGTTCACCATCGTGGTCTGTAGGGCTCTGGATGAGCAGGTCTCCTCCTAAGTTCTGCCCTTCCTCGGGGAACCCTAGCTATGCTGGGCCACGTTACTAGCTCCGGTTTGCTGAGTCTGTTTTGCTTGAGGGCTGTCGTCTTTGCTGATCCTTCCCCCTGGGACTCATGTTCCCTAGACCCTAGATGGCCTCTCCTGGCTGGAGGTTAGCATTTGGCTCAAATGTCTGCCCTTGACTGTGCCAGTTAAAGTAACCCTGTGCACCTGGCACCTTCTACCTCATTACCTTGTTTATTTTCTTCGTCGTACTCAGCCACGTGCTGTTACCTTATGGGTGAGCTTGTCGTATTGTTTACCTTGCGTGTTCACCTACGAGGCTCCATAAGGACAGAGGTCGGTGTGTCCTGACACCTGGCAGGTGTTTGGGACAGTGCCTGGCCTCAATGGAAGCTCACAGAAGGAGTACATTGCTGAGTGATGGAATGAGTAGGGATTAGACAGTCTGCCTGCAGAGCTATAATGTGCTGATGGGAAATGTCACTTTAAGAACAGGTAAACATTTTTTTTCTTTTGTTAGAATAAGTCACATTTGTATCTGACGAACCTGCCCTATAATAGCCATGGTCTCCCTCCGTGTGGTGTTTTGTGGCTTCTGAGCTACAGTTTTTACTGGAAGTGCCTTCCTCCTGCTTGCTGGCCACTTGGCCTATTCAGAGGAGACTGCACTTGAGATTGAACTTGTGGCCTCTGCAGGCACATGAAGCAGATGTCGTCACAGACACTCTGCCCCTATGTAAGGGAGGCCCCGCAGAGCTGGAATTTATTTATAAAAAGTGGAGTATTTATTCGTACATGTTTAGACTTCAGTCACCTTCGAAGCCCTCTCCGTGTGATGCAACGCACCTATTGAGGGCTCTTTCCACTGCTCAAAACAGTTTCTGATCTCGTTGATTTTGATGCCTTTTAGGGCTTCTGTTTTTTGGTTTCACCTCTTTCATAGCAGCACAATGTTTCCCTTTGAGAACTTCTTTCATTCGGGGAAACTGAAAAATATCACTTGGAGTAAGATTGGGTAGGGAGGGTAGGGCACGGGGGTCATGCCATTTTTGGTCAAAAACTGCTGAACACTCAACGTGGTGTGGGCAGGTGTGTTTTCACGCTGCAAGTTGTATGTGTAAGTCACCCATTATGAAATGGACAAGCGTGTTAAGACTCTCCAAAACAGTTCACCGAGGCTGAACGCAGCCTCTCACAACCAGCTGTTACATGGATGCAGATCGGTTCCTAGAATACTCACCTAGTGGGGAAGCCTGTATTCCAAGGGGCCCGCCCTCCAGGAGATAATTCCGTTTTGTCTTGGGCCCCTCTTCGTATGTCTGAGCTCAGAGCAGACTCATAGGAAAATGTCTTTCTTTTTTTTTTTCCTACAGGTTCCAGTTTCCAACTGAACAAACATATTAAAGATTAGCACGGCTTCTAAGGCATTTGAGAGACTGACAAAAGCAGGAATAGACCATTTGATGGAAAGGCTTTGGGAAGCTTGGGAGGGCCAAGTTCCCAGTGAATTTTAAAGTCAGGCCATGCTGCTGCTGGGGTCACACAGCCATCCTGTGATGCAGCTTCTGAACACATACGTCCCCAGGGAATTAGGACGGCGAGCTAAAGCTCTAACAGCCCTGCAAGCCTGAGTGAGCCCTGAGCTGGGCTTTCTGAGGGCTCCTCAGTGGCCGAGAAACACCAAAAAGAGAAGATGTTTTAAAAAACTCCATCTAAGCTCGGAAATGAATCCAGAAAAGGTGGGTGAGAGAAGCCTGGAAATAAACCTAAATGGACCTGTGGTCCTAAGATCTAGTAGACAAGATCGCAAGCAGGCAAGGAACTGCTTTAAGTTTTCCCAGGTTGCATTTCGAGGGTGGAGCTTCCCATGGCTCTCCCACAGCAGTGGGAGAGTCCTTTGGGGGAAATGGTAGAACATCTTCTGACGCCTTAGGAACAAGGAAGTGGCTGTTTCTCAGATATTTTTCAATGCACAGAGCTGAAGTGCCCCCCTGGATTTACTGGTGAGTGAGAAGCACAGCTCTTGACGTGAAGGTCAGAGGAAATCCGTTTGCAAGTAAATGCTGGGATGTTGGGTACATGGCGAATGCTGCAGAGTAGAGGCCAGCCATTCATCCTTCCCATTCCTATGGGAAATGCTGGCTCCCTTGGTGTGGCCGGGGTCTAGTCACACCATTAGAGAGGGTGGCTATGCCAGCACTGGTCTCACCACCACCACCAACACCCTTGTCTTCACCACCGTCACTACCAACAGCCCTACTATCACCACTTCTTCCATTATCATCACCATCATCATTCCCATCGCCTCCTCCGTCACTATTACCACCACCACCACTTCCTCCATCCCTGTCACCACCACCACTAAACTCCAACAAACACCCTCTTCTCCACCACCTGAATTACCAACAGCCCTACTATCACCACTTCTTCCATCACCATCATCGTTCCCATCACCTCCTCCATCACTATTTCCAGCACCACCACCACCACCATTACCACCTCTATTACCACCACCCCTTCCTCCATCATCATCATCATCACCATCATCACCATCACCTCCTAATCACTATTACCACCACCCCTTCCTCCATCAGCGTCACCACCACCACCACCCTTGTCCCCACCACCATATCTATCAATAGCCCTACTATCACCACCATGTCCTCCATCGTGGTCACCACTTCTTCCATCATCATCATCATCACCATCATCACCATCACCTCCTTATCACTATTACCACCACCACTTCCTCCATCAGTGTCACCACCACCATCAACACCAACAAACTCCTTTTCTCCACCACCCCAACTACCAGTAGCCCAATATCACCCTTTCCTCCATCAGCGTCACCACCACCACCACCCTTGTCCCCACCACCATGTCTATCAATAGCCCTACTATCACCACCATGTCCTCCATCGTGGTCACCACTTCCCCCATCATTTCACCACCACCTCCTTCATCACAACCACCGTCATTACCACCAGTACCAACACCCTTGTCCCCACCACCCTCACTACCAATTGCCTATCATCACTTCTTCCATCATAACCACCATCACTACCTCCGTCACTATCATCTGCTCCATCACCACTTCCTCTGTCACCTCCTTCATCACAACCACCATCATTACCACTACCCCCATCACCACCACCTCCTCCACCACAACCGCCATCACCACCTCCTCTATCACACCATCAGTGTGCTAGTTACAACTATCTTTTACACAATCCTTGTTGGCTTAAAGGGAGCCTCCTGTCTAAACACATTATTCAATAAAGACCTTAATGTTTTTCCAGGCTTCCTACATGATTGATGGCATAGTACTGAATGGCATATTTACGTAAATTATAGCAAAGCCATTTAAGCCTCTAAATAAGTTAGAAATTTTCCATATATCTCAATACCAGGTTGATCCCTGCCATGTTCCAGAAAAACTAAACCACATAATTGATTTTATTTTTTACTTTATCATGCGTGCAGAGCATGATCATGAACCACTGGAACTACTTCAACATAAACACACCCACATTTAGAAGCCTTTTGGGTGGTTCCTGGGCAAGAAAGTTAGAGAAAACACAAATAGCAACGCAGCCAATTTCATCATGATTCTCGTAACTATAATCTCAATTGGTCACCCCAGACTGTCAGTGTGGTGTGCCTACGTAGGGCAGCAAGCATCACACGAGGAGTGTGTCAGGTGACTTTGGTGTCACAAGTTAGATTCTCCTCTGAATGTGCTGGGTCTTGGGACCAGCATCTAAAGTCACAACTTCCTTTGTTCACGCTCATCTATGACTGGGGCAATACTGATGGGGAAAATGAGAATGTGTCCTGTGTAATGCTCAGCTGTCCTATTCCAGTGACAGTCCAGAAGGAAGGACGAGACGTCCCCTGAGAGGGTCTGCAGGAGGGAGGTGAGTGCTGCTCTGGGGGTGGGGGTCATGGCCGTCTGTTTACTAGGCTCTTTGTAAAACAGTCACACAGACTCACTATGGAAAACGCTGCCTCTGGGGCAAATGCATTTACCATCAGGAAAACCTTCTCAGGCATCCTGGCTGGAAGACATCTTAATAAATCATCCAACTTGTCTATTCTGCCTCTGTGCAGGTCTACCTCTAAATAATATCAGAGGAATGCTCCCTGTGCTGTTAAGTCTTCTGATAAGAGGCACGGAGTGTCTTTTTAGCAGTGTGTCCTTCACACCGCGGGTGTACAGAGGGCCCGCCCTGCCCCGTTCTATCACAGCCCGAGTCCTCAGGGCCTGTCACCAGGAGCGGCCCACCTCTACATCCACGTAGAAGGATGTGGAGCCCCCATTCGAGCTCCTGATGGTGCTGGCAGCTCTGCTTCTGAGGCATAACCCCCCCTCCAGCTCTGTACCCCCAAGTCCTGCTTCTTGGAAGATGGGCAAGCTGGGGGCAAAGGGAGGTCTGAGGTGAGCCTGAAGAGGGTGAGGAAGGGGAAAGGCGAGGAGAGTTGTGCAGAGTGAAAGGGGAGTTGGGATCAAGCGTGGTGACGAGACAGGCTGGCACACTGGACGGGTGGTGATGAGCACCGACGCTGGCCTACCCAGAGTCCCAGCTGATGAGGAGGAGAGCCAATGGGCCGGCCTGGGGCAGTGAAGGCGGAAGAGCATATACATGACCGATGCCTCCCCAGGGAGACTGTGGTCACTGATGATAAGGGCTTGTCTTGGGAGTTGGGTTCCAAGGCAAGAGGAGAAATGTCTCAACAGAAGTTCTGGGAGTTTCCCTTCAATCCTCTTCCTTTGCTCCCCTCCCCTTCTTTTCTTATCCTCTTTTTCTTCCCTCCATTCCTAATGGGCAAAGCTTGGCTCTACTGGACCCATACCTACCCATCTTGGGTGATGCCAGCCAAGAAGAAATTCACGGTGATTTCTCTCTCTAATTTGAGAGACTATAAAGAGCTGGACACACACGAGGAAAGGAGTAGGCTAAGAAAGACGGAGGATCCCGTGTGGAGAGAACATTTTCTCTAAGCTCCTTTCAGGGTTAAGATGCCCAGGAATAAGATACACCTCCGGCTTGATCTCCTCATCTCCAATTCTTGGGGAACTTTGCTGTCAAGTTCTCAAGTTACCTGCTAGCTGCTAAGTCCCACTGAGCTGTCACGCGTGGCCTGAGGTCTGATGTCCCAACACTCTGCCCTGTCCCACATCAAGTCACCAGCTCCGAGGAGGACAGACACGAAGCTGAGCTCACCTGTCATGGTGTCTTTCCGGGAGGTGTGTTCTCCTTTAGTTCCGTGGTAGGTGGCGTTGCTGCCAGTGGACTCGTAGTCTGTTTTCCTTTCTTTGAGGCTGATCATTTCCCGAGGTGAAGCTGGGGCACTTGCTGCATAAGGAAATCACAAGGATGACATTCTGTGTCTTGTTCACAGCACAGATAGCTTTTCACACAAACAGTCAAGGCTGCAAACACACGTGGCTCAACAGACGTGAATATGTGTGCACGATGAACCTGCAAAGTTCAGGATCTCTGGCCAGTGTCTGTCTATTCCCTTAGTCTGTGTCATCAGGTGCTTTGTAGTTAAGGGGACACATAACTTGGAGGCAGGTAATTGGGGACTTTATCTTGGGGCCATCTTCCTTAGCGTGACATCTTGCTGGGAACGCTATCCACTCAAGGTGGGTGTACAGGACAGTTTTAAGAACGAGATCAATCTTGGTTTCTTTATATCATGTTTCCTTACCCTTCCCTTCCTCCCTCTCTCCATCCCTCCTCTACTTCCTTTCTTTTTCCTTCCTTCCTTTTACTTGTTAGATGTGTTTTGGAGGAGCTATTACAGATATTGAGGAACCTCCCGCTAAAATAAATGCAGTTTTACTTAAAAACCAAGAAAGTGGCCTAAAGGAAAAGAGAGGAGGCAGCTCTCCACACGGGATGATCTGCAGGGCAGAAGTGACCCAGCCGGCAAAGGTCAGCCTGCTGGGTGGGCTGGGGGCAGGGTGAGGCCAGAGCCTTCTTCCTGAAGGTGACTTTTGATGAACGCCCCCAACAACTGCCCATCCACACCTCGTACCCTGGCCCCTCACTGCCTGTCAGACTGGGGAGGGAGCCCAGCCATCCCTCTGTGTCTCCATTTCTACACCAATGGGGTGTAATTAGAGGAGTCCCTGGGAATTTCATGACTCTAACAAACTGGTCCCCAAACACAGGAAAAGCTGCAGTGGGAGGTAAGGAACTACACATTTTCTTGGAAGCTCGCATGGACTGTGAGGACACGAACAGCCCTTCAGTGCAGAGACATGCTGGAGGAGGTGGAACAGCATCTGCAGGAGTTGGCAGTGAGGTATGCCCGGGGCATCCACCCCGTGGCTGTGCTGACATTGGTCTCCATACTCCTCACGAGGCCTCTCGTATCCGGAGCTTAGTCAATAGCATCTAACCCAACGTGAGCTCAGCACAGGGCTGTTCTGCCTCATGGCCTCCCCCAGCTCCCTGTGCTTTACAGAGGCATCCAGAAACTCATCGAACCTTGAGTCTCACCTGAGAATTCAGGGATGCAGGACCCAACCCTGGACCTTCTGAGTCTGAATTTTCAGGGGACAGATGTAGGAATCCACATTCAACAAGCAGATGTGGTATTAAGGCTGGTGGAACTTTGATTTCTAGCATAAAGCTCTCTTTCTTTGGCTAGTGTCCAAGCCTTCCCTCAATCCAGCCTCAGCTGACCCACCATACACTCTGCAGGAATCCCTCAGCTCCAGCCAGCTGGGTAAAGGCCTGATCTCCGAACGTACCTCTGCTTTCACCCACTGAGCCATTTGATTCATCAAACTTAGTGTCTTCTGTGTGAAAAGCCCTATGCCAGACATGGGGGAGCGAAACATGAACCACATTACACTTTCTGAACTAGAGGACTTCTCAACCAGGTGAGGAAATGGACGTGCGAATAAACCAGAATAAAAGGCCAGGTGTTCAGTAGGTGTCACAGTCAAATGCCAGGAAGGTACACAGAGGGGTCTTTGCGTGTCTGTCTTGCCTCCTCAAACACCTCCCACCCACTCCTCCCACCCATCAAAATAAAACAGGCTCACTGCTCAGCTCTTGAAAATGTTCAGACGTGCCAATCCTGGCAGCCCATTGGAATTAATTACTTGGAATATTAAAACAAACAAACAAACAAACAAATAAACAAACAAACAAACAAATGCTTGAGTCTCACCCAAAATTAGTTGGATCAGAATCTCTGGGTGTAAATCCAATGGGAAGACAGAGAAGCAAGCCATGTTTGCCCGCATAACTTGCCTGGACTCCGTCCATTTCCTGGTTGTTTCAGACCACCCTCTGCGGGTCCGCTCCCCTCCCCCCACCCCCCCTCGCTGCTCTCCCTCTCTCTCTCTGGCACAGTGCCTTTCCTGCCCTGGCTCTTTGGCTTCTAGGTCTTCCTGCATGAAGGCTAGCCTTTTGTTCATCACCACCAGCGACCATGTTTTGGAGCCCCTTGACCTAAGCTTTTAAAATTAGAATCTAATATAGCACAGATGGTGGCAGTTATTAAACTACGTCAAGTGTGTAATTATCTCCTGAGACCTCACGCATAGTCATCTCTGGTAAACCAGGGGAACGCTCTGGGGAAAAATCAAATCATGCAAACAAGTGTTTATTAAGTGTCTTGGATGTGTCTTGATTAGGAAGCACCGGGCAGCACTGTTAACATCCTGATAGGGGCTGCTGATCCTTCTGGAATCTTCCAATCGATTTTACCAGTCTACCTTCCTAACACTGGTTGGTTCTTAGGTATTAGAGCTTTTAAAAAGACACCATCCTTGTGCTTCCCAGACCCAGTGGTCTTTCTCTTTTTAAGAAATACAGAAATGTGACTACAAAAGGCCCCCTCTGTGCTTCTGAGACAGGTGGAAGTGTCCCCTGTCACATGGGGTGGGGGCCTTGTTCTCTCGTCTAATGTGGGACTAGACATCACAAGCAATGACATCCCACCAAGAACATAAGCTTCCAAGGGACTGCGAGAGGGTCCTGTAGTTCAGCCAAATATTCCCCGTTCACTTGTGAGTTTCCTCGTCATCCTGACAGGAAAGTGTGGTGTAAAGTTTTATGACAAGTGTCCTCAAGGGCAGAGGGACCTGTTCAGGAATATGACTTCCTCAGCAGGGGGAGAAGAGCCAAAGAAACTTTTCTTTAATAAAAGCCTAGACGGGGGTATTGTGTGTGTGTGTGTGTACATGCACACATACATGCAATTACTTATCCATCCTTCTTTCTCACAACAAAAACCAAAATGCAGAAATCAAAAGAAAAGTTTTAAAAATGTACTTGGACTCAAATCACAATAAAACCCAAGTCACTGATATATTAAACGATGTGTTCATAGTTTACCTTTAAGTTTGTCTAATCTTTGGCATTATATGATGTAATTGAAAAGGGGCACAAAATAAAGTATCTCTACAAGTAAATAAGCAAAGTTAGTCCAAACTTTAAGCAATAGGGTGGTGACACAATTAGAAAAGGGAAATTAGATGACTTAAAAGTTATGGTGGGTTGTAAGATAATTTATCAATGGTTTTTAGAATCTGCTGGTTTAAAGGCAATAATAGCAAGCTAGTCAGATATCGTATGGTGATGAAACTCTCAGTGATGTTGGTCAAATGTATGTCATCCCAAAGGAAGAAACAGCCTAACCCTTCTCCTCCCCTCTGTTATTCCAGTTATAATTAATAACTTGCAACTCAAACTATTTTAGGTTGGAAAAACATCTATGGAAAACTCTGAGGTGCAACCCATGGACAATTTTCACTATCTTTGTTCCTCACTGAATGTCCAGGACACGTACTTCACGTACACTAACACCTGATAGATGGTTCTAGAAACCTGCTAGAGAGATTTGTTCTGAGTCTGTGTGTTTATAACACAAAGTCACCACTGCAATAAAAGGAAAGCAGATTCACTTGATATTCGCCGCAAACGTCGGGCTGGGACGGCTCTCACCGGGGAGGTCGGCTGAGGGGCTGGGAAGGAGGCCACCGGGCTGGCTGGTGCTGGGCCTCGCTTACCTGAGCGGTTGTTGGGAGACACACGCACGGGGGAGATGGAGGGCGTGCGGGAGGAGGAGTAGGGCCTTTGCCGATCCCTCTCGATGGTTGATGATGAGGCTACGAAGTGATACTGTGACCATCCATCCTGCAAAGACAGCAAGCTCCTATTAAGTGGGGCAGGCAGAGGGATGCTCCCCCTGCCGACATTTCCAAGTGCCGAGCACTGAACGTGCAAACCATTTCTGCAGCCCGTCAAAAGCAATCACGAAGCTCTGCACCACTGTCAAGGTTAACAGAGCCGTGTGTGAATGGAGACCCACCTCCTGTGCCCTCCAAACAGCCTGGCCTGCCCGGGAGGGCCTGCTTTTTATGTCTGCTCTGCTTCCCAAATGTGGGATAAAGGGTTTCTCAGCAAACCTGCTTTGACCAGAAGCTTTTATTTAAATGAAACAATGATGCTGAGAATGTTGGACGATCCCCAAACTGTCTGTTCTTTGCCTACATGGTCCCCTTGCTGTCCAGCCCTGTTTTCAATTATCTTCCGAAAGCGGTTACCCTTTGGTTCTCAGGAGCAATGTGTGAGGGCTCGGAATGCAGAGTCCCAGCCTGCCTTCTGGTTTATATGCTTTCCATCAGCTCCAACTCGCTCTCTGCACAGTGACCCACCTGCTCAAGGCCTTCGGCATGATTGGCACTGAGTCGTCATGCCTACACTCTGTGGTCTGTGCTTTGCCCTGGGACTTACAGTTTTCAGTACAGAGCACACTCAAAACCCATCCTGCCAATCAAGCCTACATGAAGCCTTCTACTATCTAGTTAATATATAGGAAGCATCTGTACTATTTTTTCATTAGAAAAGCCACACAAATACATTACGGATCATTTCATGACTTTAGAAGAAGAAAACAAAAATAGCCAAGAATTCACCCTTACCCCCACCCCGGACATCTCCTGATATGTCGTGATATTTCCTTTCACTCTTTTTCTTTTTTTCTTTCAAATTTTATTTCTATAAAGTACTATGTCAAATAGCACTGATAGGAGGACAAAGACAAGCAGATACCTGCCCCCACCCCCAATTCCTGCTTCACAGATGCACCCATTTTCAACTCTTTCAGCCTTTTTTCCCCCTGGTAATGTTTAGACTCTTAAGGGACTCAATACTCTATAAAGAATCTTGGCAAATGTAAAGAGACAAAAGTTAATGAAGAACAAACTTCATCTTCATTTCAATATTTGTGCCTTTGCTTATCTAATTCTCATTATTCCTGTTCAATCTGATGGGTAAGATAAAGTCAAGATTTGAAGGATGCCGTTTGAAAAGCTATTTACCCGGCACATACTGAGTACTCACGACAAGGCAAGATCTTCTCAACTATCCCGTGGGCTAGACACTGTTACGATCCCCATCTTATAGAAGAGAAACCTGAGGCTTAGACATTTCATAGGCCACCCAATGCCAAGCAGTAATCAAGTACAGAATCATCTTAATATTAAGGTGTGGCCTACTGGTAAGCGCTTGAAAGGAGACACGTTAGGGACAGAAAAACGCAGGTGGGGAGTGGTGGTGTTGCAAATTCATGGAGTGTGGTTGGCCAAATGCTTGGGAACAGGGTCCTGGAGGGTGACAAGACACTGAAGATACACGCTGGGGTTTCTGAGCCAAAGACAAGTAGATACGAAGGTCTTGTGGTGAGGAAGGACTTGGCTCACGTGAGATGAACAAGAAGTCCCTGGAACTTCAGAGGAGTGAGCAAAGGTGGTGAGACAGGAAGACAAGAAGCCTCTGAATATCCAGGGCAGTTTTGGGGAGAGTAGGATAGAAACAGGGTGATGGGTTAAGAAGCGATTCTACTGGAGAGAGGGAGAGATGACCCTGGCTTGAATGGGGTCTGGTGGTGAGCAATGGGCACATCTGGCATCTGTTGGAGGATGTGCTGATGACTTGGCTATTGGGTGTGGGAGACAGGAAGCAAGCTCTACCTTGATGCATCTGATGTGAACTATGGGGACTGGAGGTGCTGGGAGACAAGGAATGCTGGGAGAGAAGTGGCTTTAGGAGGTGAAATAATACTGCTCTTTGGAACATGTGGGGCTAGAGAGGCCTGTTGGACATAAAGGAGAAGAGAATAAAACAATCCACGAATCGGGATTTCAGGAGTGATGGCAGGGCTAGAGATAAAACTTTGGAGTTCAGCATATGGATAGTGCGGAAAGCAAAGACAACGGATGGCAACCTCGTACATGAATGCAAATAGAGGAAAGCAGAGGACACGGGGCTGAGCCCTGGGACAGCCCGATATTTATTTAGAGGGTGCAAAGAGCAGGAGCAGAGTCAAAGGATACTGAGAAGGAACAGAGGAGGTGGGAGAACCAGCAGGCCGTGAGGTCAGAACAGACCAGGAAAGAGATACATAAAGGCGGAGGAGCCGGCTGCCTAATGAGGACCAAGAACTGACCATCAGGCTTGGGAAGAGGGTCATCAGGACAGGGACAAAGCGCTTTCTCTGGTCAGGCTGGCAAATGTCTACTCAGGGGGCTCCAAGGAGGAGAACGGCTGATGAAGGGGAAAGGCTAGGAGCAGGCAGCCCGCGCCGTGCGGCACTTTGTAGGCTGGTGGGAGGGACTCAACGTGAGGATAAAACTGGTGATTCAGGAGGGAAAGAAAAGGCGCAGGAGACATGCTCTTAAGAAAGGCGGGGCTGACAGGGTTCCGTGAACAGTGGGGCCATCACCCACGGAAACCAGGACAGGAAGGACAGGCTGCACAGGCACAGAAGGGGCCAGGGGACGGTTTGATTTGGTGACGGGAAGATGAGGCCGTTCTCTTGTGTCTTCTGCCATTTTCGGGGGGTGTCAGATGAGAAGTGAGGTCATGCACTGAGAGAAAGAGTGGGAGCTCAGGGAATAGGCCAGAGGAAGCGAAGGAAGGGGAGAGGAAAGAAGAGAAGGGGTGAAATGGTTCTCGAGGTAAATGGGGAGCAAGTTGACCACGGGCAGGTGTGGCGTAGATGGCATTGGACGGGGGTGGTCAGGAAAGTCACTGGAAGGGGACGGTGACAAGGAGGTGTAAAGAGCGCATCACGGGGGCCCGAGGATGGTCTCCCGGGCAGAGAGGAAAGTGAAGACACGTGGGAAGAGATGAAGAATGGAATCTAGTCAGTGGGTTGGAGATCCTGAAAGGCCCAGAGGCCGTTGAAGGTGGGGAACTTCACAGATGCAGGCGGGTTTCTGGAGGGAGGAGAGAGGAGCAATTTCTAGAAAGTGCAATGAGGAGCAGGTGGATACCCGTCCACCTCCACGCCTCGTGGCGTGGGGGAAGGGGATGAGAATGAAACAATCACCACCACGGCGGCAGGGGAAGTGGGGGCATGTCCTCAGGAGAGCCTGGGTCAGAGCCAGAAGATTAATCCTGGCAGGAAAGAGATTTTGCTGATAGGGGGTTCCAGGGGAAAGGAATGGGAGGTGGGTAGGAGCAAGGTAAAGCACCAGGGAAGATTACTGGCTATTTATAGCCTTTGAATGCTGAGGCCAGAAGCAGCGGATGACCCAGGAGTGTTAGGCAGTTGGTGTCTGAGGTAAGGAGGTAGGAAGGGCATAAGGAAGGGCATTGGGGAAAGGGGAGGCTGGGTGTCAGGGGGGAGAATATGTCTCTATAGGCTTTTTGTGCATTTCCCTAACGTCTAACGCTGATGACCAGGACACGAAGGAGCCCTCTCACAAAGGCACGTGCAAGACAAAAAATGTATCTCAGAAGTGCATGAATCCAAGAGTCAGGTACGAGAACAAGTACAGAAATTGTTTAAAAAGATATTCCTTTCTTTCGAAGAGAATGATTTGTTAGCAGCAAAAATCCTTAAATACAACAAAACAGGCAGATCACCTTACATGCGTCTCACTTGCAATTTAGTAGACTCGAGGGTCCCTGAGTCATGGCTCAGGAAGCTGCTTTAATCAAAACCTTGGCTTCTTTGGTCACGAGTAAGTAGTACGATTCCATATGTCATGAAAGGTGAGCAAGGTACTTCACAATAAGAGTATTTATTGGCTGCCATGTGATATATTAGTGTCTCCTCACACCGAAGGAGACACTAGACAGAAATAAAATCCGGGCTTGGTTTTACTAGCATGAGAGCGACAGGTTAGTCAGCACCTCTGTCTTATGCAAGTGACTGGAGGCATGTTTTGCTCAGAAGTTCAGATTTCATGGTACTTAGGTTACTTGGGGACTGTGTAAGTATTTACGTGTCTGGAAAGTGCATGTAATAATAAAAGGACTCATGAAGGAAGGCACTCTTCTATGGGCACATCAAAAAGGCTTCCAAATCCTTCATAAGACCCAATTCTGCAGATGCTAATGGAGACAGACACGTGATCTCGCAGGTCTTTTGTCTACGCGTGATGGGATTGGCAGACACTGGGGGGGTGATGAGGCGTGTCAGAGGCACTGAGCGTGCCCACCTGAGTCAGACACCTCACACAAGGCCACCGGGGGTCTCCACGTGGGCACAGAGCTTTGTGGGGGGGGGCAGGGGGTAGCTTAGAAAACAAGGCAGAGTGGAAACACAAAGCTCTGGATGCGAGCAGTTTCCCAGGACACAGCGTGGGAGCCCCCGAGAGTCAAGAAGAGGAGATCTGGTTCCTTCTCAGCCTCCACCTTCCCTCTCACAGATGCAAAGGGACAGGTGGGACGACCCAAGCAAAGACCTCCACCACTGCCCAGAAGGGGCCTCACACTTTTAGTTGTGATGGCATGTATTTACTTCCACATGTCATGCAAGACAGTGTGACACTGGATGCTAGAGGTCAGGGTACAGAACAATCAACACTCATTTTTAGTTCTCCCAAGTAAGACCTGGAGGATATAGTTCCTGCCCTTCCACATCTTTTATTGCATGAACTTTTTCATCATGCAACTGAAAAACAAATGGTTTGCTTTCTAAAGAAGGGAAATGAAGATACATTTTCTTTAGGAAAGTTATTGCTAAGCTAACACTTCTTTTATCCAAATAGCCATGTCATACTTATCCAGACAGCTTGCAATCAATTTATTATTCATTTACTTCCTGCTGTCACTCAGAAAGGCTTGAAAGTGGTTTACATAAACACATACCACTTGGGCATGGAGCTTTTAAATCATTATTTGTCTCTTTGATCAGAACTTTTTCTCCAAGTTTTAACTCATTGTGGACCAGAGGCTTCTTCCTCAATTCTCTTCTATTGGGTGCTTAACCGTAGTCCCCCTTTACCTTTGAGAGATGAGATAAGACAGCCCGAGAAGAGAACCAGAATGAACAGCCACAGTAAGCTGGGGAAGGGCCATTAATCCTGAACACTGAAGATAAGAAAACTCTTTTAATGTTGCTCTTTCACCTCCAGAAGTTGTGCCCTTCAAGCTCAAGACCCAGCCAAGCTGTCAAAAATGTGATATGATACCTGTGCCTAAAATTGGTTTTTATTTTTAACGCATTAAACTTAAAACTGGAGGTTGTTAAATTGTTCCAAATATATAGAGATAGAGATCCAAAAGAGAAGAAGAGTTTAAAGTCATTGAACTTGAAATTGCCATGAGGAATCATCTGCTTTTCATTATCTTACCCCTTCACTGTTCTTCCACTAGCTTCAGCTTCTGGGTTAAAATTCCTGATGCACTTCTTTACAGCGTCGTATTATTCCCTATAGCTACTCTCATCTGCATTGGTAATTTCAATGGTCCAGAATGCACGAGAATCAGGTCATGCTCTTCACAGCCTCACCACCCTGGGTCTTCACAGTGTCTAGATGTGGTCACTTTATTTAGCTCCTACAGAGCTTCCCCTTAAGTGTAACATTATGAGGTCCCTGAATGTATAACCATCTCCGTTTTACATTCTTGACCATCCTGTAAACAGCTCCAAGGAAACTGAGTTACTGAAGGGACTTCTGTTACCAGGGATCAGACGATGGGACCAAGCAGGTCTCAGACTGGTCTCTGTGAGGTCTGCATAACACGCTCGCCCCTTAGCTCCGTATTCTGGAAACTAGGCAGGACCTTCAGTGAAGATCAGCCATGCGCTCGTTAGGTTCGTGTGCAAAGTAGGAGCTAAAGCTGTTTGTCAAGCTCAAAACTACGTTCACCTGGGAGGTCTCTGTTCCACGAGAGGTGAAATGAGAAGGCTGTCAGGAGTTGGTATCGGAATTGCTGGTAAGCTTCGTGTCAGTAGCTTTTTCGTGAACAAAGGTGAAAGGACTCACTCAGCTTGGGGGGTTTTAAAACTAGTCATTCCTGGGCCTCAGGCCCTGAGATTCTGTGGAGAATGGTCTGAGTCGGCCTGGTCACTGGTTTTTGTTCAGAGCTCCCAGGTGATGTTAATGAATAGTGTGGTTGGACCACTGGTTTCTATGCACGGGTGGCAGTGACTGATGGGGACACTGGATACATTTTAAAGTGTGAAATTCTAGGTGGCCTTAACACCTCCAACTCCATTTGGGAATGTCAGATACAGCATCCTCAAGGTTGACTTCCACAGGGACAAAAATAGGTCCCAACCTCAGAGCGGGGGTGGGAGGGAGAGGGGGACACATACACACTGAACCCCAATCACACCTGATGACTCAGCACTCACTGGCTATGTGATTCAATCTCGCACGTCTACACCTTTGATCATGTGGCTCCGTGGCCTGACCCAGCACGCTACCATTTTTTACCTGTCCAGTCTGATTTATCCTTCCCAGTTTTGTGCTAGGGAAACAGATGGCAGGCCATACATGTTTATGAAATCACTACGACTACATGCATTAGGCCTCCGAGGTTTGGAGGAGCTTCTAGCAATGGCCCTTTGCATTGTTTCTTTCCCCTGCTACACACAACACGCTCTGACCTCACACTACAGATGGAGCTGCCTTCTGTCCATCATCTCAGCGGGGGCGGGGAAGGGGGGGGGAGGGCTGTGGCCTTGTGTAATTCTGCTCTAACATAGACCCTGCAACACAGTGGTGCCTAAGAGTGGTCAGTGGGATTCCATGATTTCAGGTGACTGCATTAATTATTTTAAGATGAAATGATCACCAGCTAGCCTCTAAGAGCTTACACTTTATTGTACTATAACAAACGCAGGTTATCAGAGCCGTATAGTCATTTGTTTGTTTTGAGCAACCTTGTCAGTAGTCAGTATTGTCTTCTGTTGTTGGCATATCTGTCTTTTATGATGTACAACTTGAGGCTAGGCTGAAGGCAATGTTAATCTAGGTAAAATGACACACAAACAAACAAACAAACAAACAAACAAAAAGTGGCAGATGGCTTGCCTGCTCCATGGGAAATGGTAGCTTCTCTCAGCTGCCTACGTTTCAGTGTGAGATACATATATTGCCTCGTCTTTAACCAACTTGTGAAATTTTGAAGCTCACTACACCTGCCACGTCTGGCCCTGGGTCATGGCTGATTCTATTCACAGCTCTTGGAGCAGGACTCAGCCGCCGTGCCCACCCCTGCCCCATCCCCCGCTTCTTGCAGCCTGCTATTCAGGAACCACACGCATCTGTCCGCAGCACGTGTGCTCAGCTCTCCCCAAACACGAGCCCTTAGCAAAGCCAGCAGAAAAGGAGTTCGAAGGCAGAGCGCATCGATGCGAATTAACCTGCTCCCATGTGTTCTAGGGTTGGGCACTGGAGCCCACACCTACTTCTGGAATGTGCCCACCTTGCTGAAGGAACTGGTTTCAGAATGGGTTGCCTTGTGGGCACACTGCTGGGCAGGGAACAGTGCCTGCCCACAGGCAGCACGGAGAGCACTCAGGCGGGATGGAGTGAAAGTGACTCCTGTGGGAGGTCCGCAGACCGCCTCCTCCCCGTATGGCCCGGGACATCCTGTTAGCTGAGCCATCAAAGACACCCCCTGCCCTCCATGCTGAATCAGCTGAAGGGGAAGGGACCAGGAGGGCTGCTCAATCTGTAGAATAACGAGTTCTGGGCTGTCTGGAGGATCTGGTGATGAGGGAGGAAGAAAAGGGGATACGTAATACAAACTTCTCATGACTGTGCTTCAGGAGACAGATGAACAGGGAGTGGAATTTCCTGTGACTTCCACTGTGACCTCTGACTTTGGGAGGAAGGCACCCTTTAGAGACTAGACAACCACGGGGTGGAGGGTGACAGTGAACATCCACAGCTGTGACGAAAGTTAAATGGGGATGCTCCCCTTTGCAGGTCTGTTTCCAAAGCACGTGTTGGAAGTTTTATCCTCCGAACTTCGAATGTGGATTTCACAGATTTGTTCTAGTGAAAAGTGGCATTTCAGACTCAGATGAATGATTCAATAAATCATGCACCTTGAAAATGGAGAATAGTTGCTTATGTCTGCTGGGCATATCAGTTAGAACCCAAAATACATACTAAGATACTGTTAGCTAGGGTGCTGTTACAGGCAGTTAGTCTCCTTTTTAAAAACAGCCCTGGGGAAGCCGGAATGGCTCAGCGGGTTGAGCACTTGAATTGCAGCCCTTAGGTTCAAGGATCGAGTCCCAGTCCTGGCCCATGCAGACCCATATGCTGAATTGGGGTGTAGCCCCCAGTTCAGTTCTTGCTGGGGTGTGCTTCCCACGTGGGAGGCCCCCGGTTCGACCTCAGTTCGTGGGGGCGTGCCTCCCATGTGGGAGGTCTCCAGCCCCATTGTCGCCGCGCGTGGCCCCCTGCCCACCTGTGTGGAATGAAACTATGTCGAAAGCTGACGACATACAACTATGGAGACTGTGGTGGGCCCCCCCCCCTTCTCTCTGGCTCTCTTTCTCTCTCTGTCAAAAACAATAAAAACGAATCTTTAAAAACAGGCCTGGAACTTCTTTAACCTGGTAAGATTTATTTGGCCTCTACACAAGGATTCTGTAGCAGGCCTATGGAGCCCGCTTGGTTCTGAAATAACAAAAACAAGTTTGCTGCATTAGCTGTCCTTGAAGGCGCTCGGCCCATAAAGCTTGTCCGGTCTAATTTGCTTTGAGTGACTTGAGATGCAAAGAAAGTGTGGTGAAAGTCCTGTGGGCTGTTAGCCACCCAAGTTCACCCCCTCGTTCAACTTAGAACACGTAGAGCTTGTCACTGGCATTCCCTAACAGGACATCCTCACCAGGAACCTATTTCTCAAATGAAAGCCAAAACGTGGATTGTTGCCATTCCCCTGCGAATGGTATCTGGCAAAGAGGTTACTGCTCACTTATGAAAAAGCTCAATTCCTCACAATTGTGCCAATTTTTTTTAAGTGGAAAAACCTATTAATGCAGTTGCATGGAACAGAGAAACAAAAGATTCCAAATGAGTGGTAATTGGATGTACAACCTCCTTATTTCAGTCAAAGGGGCTCTATTGTGAACAACAACACAAAAAGGTTCTGTTATAAATATGACAAGGTCAGTGACCACTAGAAGCCTCACAGGGCGAGCTGATCATGAATTCCTAACGGGGCAGGTCGTGGTGGGTGGTCATGCCCCAGGCATACAGCGTCTTTAGTAAAGGTTTTATTTGTCTTAAGCAGCCCTGTCCATTGTTTCTGTGCATTGGGGTGAACACACATTTGAATGCCAGAATAATCTTCTTTCTCAGACCCTTCGGAGGCATAACCACCTTCAAGGGAGTGCATGTCCTGTCTGCTCATATATCAGCCCTACGTACCGTACACGTTCAATGTTAACCACCCTGTGATCCAATCCCAGGTATTCCCCCACTGTGCTCTTTCTGTCTCCTTAGTCCACCACCAATGGGATTTCATGTAACCTTTCTTCGGTTCCCTCCTTGATTTTAAATGTATGAAAAGAAAACTGCAGAATTACTATTCTCTAGAGTATTTTCTTAGTCCATTGAGATCTTGCTTCTGGGCATGTCTTCAGTTTGGCTCAGATAAACTCTTATAAAATTTTCTATAGGTTTGGATGTTCTTATATTAACAATAAAGAAAAATGAACTAGAATATTTATAGTCTGTGTGATGGAAGACCAAGCCAAGTTTGTCACGCCAATGGAACCTCAGCTCCTTGTTGCTGTAATAAAATAAGCTTCCATTTATTTTTAAGGCAAACTGTTTGCAAAAGATTCATTAAAACGAATTCCATCAACAATTCCAAAAGCTACTAGAGTTAAATATTTAAACTAAATCGTAAGGGCCAAAAGGGAATGTTTGCAGTTTAATGCAGAAATAAATACCACCTGACATACCAGTTGCTTTCATTAGTTTGTTTCAGCTTTGTATTTCTAATAAAATTTAATTAAATTGTTTGGGATACTTAAAGTTATGAGATATATGGGGATTAGAATCCTCTGCACTATGATCTTTTAAAAGCAAACACTGAGTAAATCCATTTCAGGAATTCAATTTACCGCCATTGGCCTAATTCGAAAGAACCAGTATCACCAGAAAGATTTGATAAGTTGGAATTGATTTGGTCAAAGAAAGTATCCGATTGTTAATTATCACTAGTTAATAGGCACCAATGCAATGCAGAAAACCCACACGGAGAAGTTGAAATAAGATGAGATTAGTCCTCTTGTTTTCACTTTTGAGGCCTTACAACAGAGATGTGATGTGGGTGATCTGTAACAATGGCCTTTTTGTTCCAAAATTGGGGGTAAAACTGAGCAAAGTCCAGGGTTACTAATTCAAAGGCCTGGCTTCTTGTATGGAAGTTGATCTAACACTTGAAAAGCTAGGTGTTTACATATGAGGGCTGTCTGGAAAAACCCCAGCCATAAGCGTGTCTATTTTTCCTAGTACACGACTGGATACGTTCCACACAGACCTCGCATATATTCAATAGTGGTCGTAAGTTCATGGAGCTGAAACTTTCAGTGGGAAGTGAGAGAGGGGGCACTGCACAAACGTCAACTTTTTAGAAAGTTAACTGTGAAACTTGACTATGAAACGTAGGAAATGTGGGGGCAGAAAGTCAGGGAGCAGGCGTGCTATTCCACGAGGAGAGTGAAAAAAGGGGCGTATTTTAGTACACTGACATAGAGGAAAAGCCGGCCTGATGTGTATTGTATTTACTATTATTGATGCTACATATTTACCAGTGGTGAGTCTGTCACCTGGTTAGACGGGTCCCTTCCTGTGAGCACAGCATGGCTGGCTTGCAGTGGAGTTCATGCGCCCTGCGACTTCCTCAGGCTTCGTCACTGGGAACTTGCAGACAGTTTGTCACAGGCTGTGACAAGGCAAGGAGCAGCCAGACTGAGCCGTCTCCACATTCCATGCCACCTGGGTGCTGCTAATATTCACTATAGTGTTCTTGCCACAAAAAAAGACTGAAAACATACAATCCTGCCTCTTTCCCTACTGAGGTGACTTCTCTGCTGGGGACTCAGGAGTCATCCATGAGGGACAGTTTTCAAACTGGAAGCCAAGTGGTCATTACTGTGGAAGCATCTTTCAATGACACGAAAGCACGGGGGAAAGTGGTTCTTCTAATCACTGGGCACAGATGTCAAAAGGAGTCCCGGCATGGGGGTGTACATGACACGAACGTTGTGGGCATGAGCATCTCCGCAGCCTTTTCCTTCATGTTCCCACTTGGTCAAAGAACCCTGCCTTTCAGTTAGGTCCATAGCTCCGCCCTCCCTCGCCCTGTCCCTTCCAGTTGCCCGGGATATAGACAGCCCAAGGGCCGAGGTGGAGAACGCGGACTCGGGCGACACGCCGGAGCCGGGAGCGCTGAGTGAGGAGGAAAACACTGGCCCGGGAGGTGTGGCCTCAGATGGGACAGTTTCATGCACGAAGGTGAGAGGGTGTGGCTGGCTGAAGAAGGGCCCCCCAAGATGCCCACGCCCTGATGCCCAGCACCTGTGAATGTGTGACCATCATGGCAAAAGGGACTTGGCAGGTGTGATGAAGTTGAAGATCTTCAAAGGGGGCGATGGTGCTGATTATCTGAGTGGGTCCAATGTCACATCACAAGGGTCCCCACCGAAGAGATGCAGGAGGGTCACAGTCAGAGGAGGTGATGCGACCATGGAAGCAGTGTGATTCGAAAGATGGATGAAGGGCCCCTGGCCAAGGAGAGTGGTAGCTTCTAGAAGCTGAAAGGGGCAAAGGACTGGAGTCTCTAGAGCGCTTCTGGGGAGGGCACACCCGTGCCAGGGCGTTTCAGCCACGTGACGTCCATTTAGAGTTCTGATCTGTAGAACTGTAAGAGCACAAACGTGTGTGTGTTTTAAGCCTTTAAGTTTGTCGTAATTTGTTAATGTGGCCATTGGAAGCTAATGCAGAGGACAGTATGTTTCTAACTTTTTAGAAGCCACGTTTATTTTGGGTTTTCTAGACACAACTGATGAGAACTGTGGACAATGTGTAGATGATGAGATACCTGTGATGCGGTACTGCCACAGGGTGGTCATGTCACTTACCCCCAGTGTCTCCGTTTTGGCTAAAGGACAAGGCAGGGAATGACAGGAGCCCCGTCGTTCCATGCTCGCTGAAGTGTCAGATCCTGCCCTCATAGCTGTGAAGGTGGAAGAGAAGCTAGAGTTCTGCAGTTTGAGCACACAACCCGTCTCTAGAGTCCACAACGTTAGGCTGACAGTTCACTGGAGTGGGGCGGGCTGGTGGTAACAGCTTCTGTGGAGTGGCCAGTGGGTGGGGCCTTCCCCACCCTCCTGCTCTGGAAGCCCAGCAAGGCAACTACTTACCAACTTGACCACAGGCTCTCTGGAGTTTAGGGACTGCAGGACTGGTGTCTTCAGTGACTTTAGCAGGATGTCACACAGACTTGGTTCCACAGGAAGACAGACCATGGAGCTCAAGAATCTTGTTTCAGATACTACCCGGGTCCCTTCCAAGGCCTGTATGGAATTTTATATTCCTCACGTGTACTCTTCTTAAACAGAAATTTCAAAATTCCCTAAGCTACAGTGGCACAAAAGGTGTGACCCTTGGTCTGTGTGCAGTGTAGTGGCAGAAGCCTCAGGCTGATGGAGAGTTCAGAGCAGTCGGCTGGAGGAGGCCAGGCTTTGGCTGGGGTTCTCAGGAGCAAACACATCACCGTCAGCATGAGAAAAGAAGCTGGTGTGCGGGCATCTCCCATAGGCAGAGTGGACGCATGCCAGGCAACAACGGCATTGGCCTCCTCTCATCCCCGTTCCCTACCACAGCCTGGTGAGTGGCGGGCACTGGGACGCAGGAAGGAAGAGTTGATGAGGGGGAAGAGATAGAGATGGGGAGAGAAGACACTGACCACACACTATTTCCCCTGGCATGTGGAGACGCTCACAGATATCGTAACACCGTCCTGTCTACTGGGCCCCCTGAAAAAGGAGGGCTAAGTCTTAGTCACAAGGATGTGGTAGACTTACAGAAACTTAGGGAGTCTTCCAGGTCTTGGTCCAATCCCTTTCCCCTGTCCTTTGTATCTGGCCCGTTTTTGCAGTTTTTGATGTAAAGTGTTATGTATGGGTAAAACCTTGTGAAAGAATGACGGCACAGAGGAAATGCTGACTTTAGGTGTCACTCGGCAGGGTTTCCGACTTGGGACCCAACCCAGAGAGAGCCACAACTTAGTCACTTCTTGTTTAGCAGCTGCCATGTGCATTGATTTCCACTTCTGCAGATTGATTTTCCCTTCTTTGCCCATTTGTGCCTTTGTTTTTGGATGGATATCATATGATGAGCATCTGAGAATTGTCTCAGGGGACCTCATGAAGGAAGACCTTATTTGTCAATACAAACTCAACGAGCAAATGCCTAGATTTATGCAGTCCAGTATCAGAGCTGAGTTTGACCTCTGTCGTATCGCCTTCTCCCCCAACTTGACATCAAGTGATTTAGAGAAGAAAGAATATGAGAAGCTGTAATCATCAGCCTTGAGGAGGCTAGACTCGGGGTTATTTTAGAATCTGGCCAGAAGTCCTCCCGTCCTTCCGGTCATTTCTTGGTGAAGAATTTTCTGGCATAGTAGAAAGATTAATAAATTCCCGATAAGCAATTTCCTTGATAAAAGGACAATTCTACAGTGAGTAGTTTCACTTATTTCTACAAAGGATTTACTGCCTTTCTATCACCAGCCTAGATACCCACACAGTAAAAATCGATTAATTTTCAAAATGGCAACATGCTGAAGTGAGTAGTAAAATATTTCTCGCCCTTTTGACTGGAAGACTTCGAGACCAAAATTCTGAGTTCTGACCACGTGGTGCTTTTGTCTCTTGACAATATTAAAATGTCTTTCCGGTTCTCACTGGAATCCACGTGGACTGTTAACTAGCCAGCAGAGAAGGGCGATGGGGGGTGGGAAGCAAGGAGCCCAGGGCTTCACACTGCAGGGAGCAGTGCTCGGGGCCCATCAACAAATAGTGGCCTGTCTCCTGACAGCCGGGAAAGGCAGCACGAGGGCCGTGTCCACTCCCAGCCACTGCGGTTGGACATTTGAGGACGTCTGCAGGCACCCCTTCCCTGTCCATAATGACTTATCGATTTCTTGTTTGGTGAGCGCATGGTGGCGAGAGCCGATGAAACGAATAGCACGGCAGTAAGGAGAGAGCCCGGTGTGAGACGGGCCGTGAAGGGCACGACTCCACTCCTCTCTCAGCTCATTATTCACGGGCTGAAGGGTCCCCACATCCTGAGAGAGTGTTTCCCGATTACCAAAGGAAGGACATTTAAAGATGAATTTTATGCTTTGTTTCTCTCATCCAAACAGCAATGATGAATACAATATCTCTATCTAGAGCTACGTGAGCTATTCAGTTTCAAGACAAGGCAGTCTGGCATTCTTTGAGGCACCCGATGCTCGTAGTTTGTGTGTGTGTGTGTGTGTGTGTGTGTGTGTGTGTGTGTGTGTGTGTGTGTGTGTGTGTGTGTGTGGCACTGTAGGAATGCAACTGTAAAAACATTGGGCTAAGGACATCAGTGCAGGAGAGTAGTCTGGTTTCCAGCCTTTCTGTCAGCAAGAGTTTGATTCTGACATTTACTCTGTCTTTGCTTTGATCCCTGCGTTTATGAGCTAAGGATTTTAACTACTCACAGAGAGGCTGAAGAGATGTTCTCTCTGGAGCCCTTTGAAAGACTTGGAGCAAAATAATGAGCCTCGCTTGGGAGCATGAACTAAACAATGGAAACATCATCTCCTCCTACCTGACACTAGGGCCGGCCCTGCTGGTTTCCACGCTAACTTCACAGGGTCTGTTTTAAGGGCCTGGCTTGTTTTCTTGGCCAGCAGCACATGGAAAAGGAAGAGAATGAAAGGACAGACGTGGTTTTCCTTCAGTCCCCATAGCTGTTTTTCAGTGTCCAACACTCAGAGACATTGTCACTGACAGGCCCTAAGGTTTTCTGCTCCTTCTCATCCATCTCAGGACATGATGGCCTCAGAGGACAGACCAAGTTCATTGTACCTGGAGCACCATGATGTCCTGTGGATCGATTACCCTGATAACTGCATAGATAATGCTCTGGTCCCACGGCAGCACACCGATGGCCTGGCGTGACTCGGGTTGTTACTGTGGCTTTTCTATGAACTCTCTGGGTAACCTGGAGTTGCCGAGAGGCATTGCTGGGGCAGGTGAACGCTGGGAAATGACATTGAGTGGCTGTGCTGAGTGGTGTGTTTGCTCTGGGAATCTAGAAATGAGTCCCATGCAAGACAGATGTCATGGGAGATGACAGGGAATTCCCTGGGGAGCACCACAACTGAGTAGGAATTAATCACCAGCCTGTGAAACATTCAGGATTGTAATTCTTTCATAAGAAGCTCTTTTGCTCCAATACGAGACTTGACATGAAAATCTGGTTGGCATTTTTAATGATTAAACATCAACATAGTACTATTTAGCACTATAATTGAAGAAAGATTTTGACCCAAAGCCTAAAATGTATGCGCTAAATCTTGTTCAAATTTGAATCCAAGTGATAAACAAGCACATATTGTAAGTGGCTGTTATGTAAATGACACTTGAAAGCAAAGTGGGCCACATTTTAGCACCAAAGCCAGACACCGAGTTGGTGTTTGGGAAGCCCCTCTCCATTGGTCTTGGACCTAATGCCTCATGAAGACCAATGACACAGTGATCTGTACCAGCTGGGAATGGGAGAGACTTCAATTTTCCACCTCATTAAGCTGAGGCTTGAATTGGAAGCCTTCACATACACTGGTAGCCAAAAAAAGGACTTTAGAAGTTTGGGAAACAGAATAGCTCTACGGAGAACTGCAATTTTCAAAGGAGTTAGAACATCTACTTTATGTTTGCCAAAGATGAAGGTCTGGTTTATTTCACATATTTCATCTCCTTCATTCCAATTTTCTAGCCCACAGCAATGCAGCGTCTTTCAGGCAGCATTTGTGTGTTTTAAGTGATATACGGTATATTAAGGCAACCCTTAATTCAGAGTCCCGATCACTAGGAGTTGATATTAACTTGTGTTGGAGGCAAGTTTCACTGCAATTTCTATGAAGAAATTACTTTTTAATGTAAGTTCATAATGGAAATCCTCCCACAATTAATATGTGAACCAAGAGGGAAGTGGTTTTCCATAAAGGACAAATAAATCCTACCTAGATCTTAAATATTATAGCACCTAAAGCTGCAACACATTTAGCAGTAGGTTCCGAGTTATTCATGTTGCCTAAAAGTCATTCCTTAAAAGTTTGAATTAAAAATTTTTTATTCATTCTAATATGCCCTACAGCCATTTCAGTTTAATAAGCAATGACCTTGATTCAGACTTAGGGGAGAGGTCGGAGAGATGCTTTTCATGGGAGGTGATGTAAAAAATATAGAAAAATGAAGATTTAGACAGTCAGGTGGGGTGGAGGGTGGAGGCGTAACCTTGCGGGAAGCTCTGGGCTCTGGCACACAGAGCAGAAGGCAGGCACCATGGGGCCCCGTCCTCCCGCACCTCTACGGCGCTGTGGGCATGTCCAGCTGCCTGTGCCAGGCACGGGAACTGCCACGAACCATTTCAAGAGGCTATCTACTCTTCTGGAGGCTGTCAGGAGTGGCTGCTCACTCACCAGGGTCACGTAACCAGATACACAACAAGCCCAGCATATCTCTGAGGGGTGAGTGAGGCCTGGGGGACCACAGGTCACCTCACTGCCCCTCGGCAGGAGGGAGTCACCGGGCTGCCTAAGGTCAGTTCTGCGCTGATGGGCCAGGAGGCTCAAGAAAGTCGGCCAATGAACATGCGGGTACAAACATCTTTAAAGATTAAGGTTTTCAGGTTTTTTGGGTAGATGCCCAGTAGTGGGGTGGCTGGGTCATATGGTAATTCCATTCGTAATTTTTTGAGGAATCTCCATACAGCCTTCCATAGTGGTTGTACCAGTTTACATTCCCACCAGCAGTGTATGAGGGTTCCTTTTTGTCCACAGCCTCTCCAGCACTTGTTATCCCTTGTCTTGTTGATGATAGCCATTCTAACAGGTGTAAGATGGTATCTCATTGTGGT
>PVKE010000602.1:0-56501 GCA_004027555.1 Craseonycteris thonglongyai | reverse complement strand
AGTTTTTTGATTGTTGAGTTGGGGTGATTGCCCGAGGAAAGGGAAGGGGGAGGAAAGGGAGTTGGGGTGGGGGGAGGTGGGAGTGGACACCAGATATATGGTGATGGAAGGGGAGCTCATTCGGGGTGGTGGGCACATAATGCGATGCATAGGTGATGTGATGTGGAGTTGTACATCCAAAAACTATCTAATTGTTATCAATCAATGTCACCCCAATAAATTTAACAATAAAAAAAAAACTTAAAAAAAAAAGAAAGTCGGCCAAGGTCAGGCTGTTAAGTGGCAGCTGTGCCTCTTATCCCTGGCCACTGAGTTCTAAGTGTTGTGTTTGTACTTCACCTAATAGTATAACAAGCCTCTCTGTTCGTGCCCAAGCTTCATTAGTATGTGGGTGCTCAGCACCAGGGGGGCGTAATCTCACTGTCTTCTGCTTCAAAGAACTTGTAGGAATAGATTTATTTTGGGGTGCTACAGTACTAAAGGGATGCCAACGAGCTAGCAGGCACGTGGAGAAAAGTGACAGGAACGCTGATGTATCAGAACTGAGTGCGTCTGGCCTGAGGAGGGACCGACTCATGGAGACCGGCTGGTGAGATTCAACAACAGGAAGCTGCTCTGAGAAGAGGCATCGGGCTCCTTCAGAATGGCGCTGGCGACCAAAAGGTGCAGATGGAGAGAGTTTTGCCTAATGCAAGTGAGGAGTAATAATCACAGCCACGCTGAAATGGAATACTATGCCTCATTAGGTAGGGATTGCCATTCATACGAAAGGTATTTGGACGAAATGAAATGATGACCAGAGCTGATACTGCCTTTCTTCTTTTAATAAAATAACTAACTCCCTTCTTCCTGCTGCCAAGACTGAGCAGGGATCCTGGCCGAGATCTTTGCTCATCCTCCCTCATGGCTGGGTCTGGCCGTAGGAATGAGTCCCTTTTCTATCACTTGTTTCAATGGACATCACTTGCCCACATTGGAAGGACTGCACCCTCGTGCCAGGCAAAGCAACAGGACGGATCCTAGGGTCACCTGCTGGTCCCAGCCACCTGCTTAATCAGAGACAGGAGCATGAGAGGGAAAGAGATGCCTGTGTAGCTTGAGCTTCTGTATTTTTGAGCTTTTCCACTAGAGTTGTCCCAACCAATACAACTATTTCTTGGATATGTACAAATCACTAAGGCATTGCATAGGGTTTATGAACAACGGTTTCTATATTGTTTCAGTTCTATGCCCCTCTCCCCGTTTATGTGCTCTCTTCCAAAACCAGGTGTCCCAACAGTTGGCTCTGATGAGTCAGAGCCAAACATTAGCAGTCCATCACGTCAGCGACCTCATTTTCTAAATACCAAGGCTCACAAAAGTCAACAACTTTTGATCCTCCGGACCTACTTTTATCAGGTATGTTCTAAAGCTCATCTTTTCTTTAGAAAACATCTTCTGCAATGAGATAGATGATAAAGACATTTTAAAATTCAATTTCTGGTTATATGTTTCGGCTTAAAGTGTGTCAGAAATCAAACATAATTTTCTATTGGTTAAAATACCCAGCCAGAAGAATATTCTGATTTATTAAATGTATCTCTAAATAAAGTAAAGGGGTTGAGGCAGTGAAATGAGATTCTGGTCTCTCTGCCTGGGTTCTAGGGGGAAATAAGCCAGTGACAGATGGACCTCTAATTCTGTCCCATAGATATGCCACTTTTATTTCAAATTTCATCTCTCTACTCATGTCTTTCCTCTAATTCATAATGCCCTTGCCTCTTTTTGTCCTAATTTATGCAAACTCATAAGTTCTTTGAGACTTTGCTCTATAATTTTCCTACCTTTAAATCATCCCTTAAAATCTATAGTATATAATTTCGAACCTAATGAAGTTGCCAATAATTGTTCCATATTTAATTTTCACTCTCCCTTTTCCAAGCCTGTAATAGGTGTTTAATAAGTAGATTTGAAGCAAGGGTGATTAAAAGATAGGGATCAGATACTTTTTTCAATGATATGAAAATTGTCAGTGAAGGACAAAACAGAAATCCATTCCCTTGCTGATTAGAAACAATTTACGAGGATGAATGGATTTGGTTTTCTCACAAACGGACTTATCACAAAGAAAAGTGCTGGTGAATTTTGAGCTTTGCCTTAGCAGCATTGACGACCCTGAGCATAAAGGTCCTCATCTCCTCTCACAATGGCATAATTTGGAAATTATTAAGATCAGCTCTTTCTCAATCCTTTTTAATCATGGGTCAATTAAAAAGCATCACCATCCATTTCTATAGCGTGTGTTTCTCGAATCTTCTCACATAAAATGCATTTTAAACCATTGTTAGCTTTTAAGTTTTAGCTCCATTAAATGCCTGTCAGCACATCTCTCCCCTCATCCCCCCATAGAACAGAAAGACAATTACACTTTTTGAAGTCTACCACCAACATAGACTAAGACGGAAAACCCTTACTACTATTCAACAAATAACTTGTAGTCTTTCAAAACAGTTTCCCTTCAATGCAGCTCAGTGTGAGAAGGTGTATTTCAGCAAAGAAACGTTCAGGATCGGAGCAGAAGCGGAGTTTGAGGCACGAGTACTTCACGGAGCTTCTGGAACCACCGTGTCATAATGTGTAGCGTGGGCGTCAGGCCCCACGGCCCGCTTAGCGGGAGGACCTGCCCTGGGAGAGTGTGCAGACGGCGGTGGAGGAGGACCTGAACTCAGCCGGCCTGCAGGGAGACGGATTCCAAGACAAAACAGAGAAAAGGACCCCAAAACACTGGGAATGAAGGGCTTATCCTCACGTGCACAATACTTACGAGAGGATAGGATTAATCTGGAATGTCCTCCTCTAACACGGAATTGTGCAAATCTGTTTTAACTTATACAGTCTCTTAGGAGGAAATAGGAAAATCTTGCCAGAGAAATATACAAGCTGAACTTTATAAACTTGAAGTGTAAAGCAATGCATGCTTAACGGAAATAGGAAGGCCTTGGGGGAAATCTAGGAATAGACTCTAACTTAATAAACCTGTTATTAAATATTTACATTTCCCCAAAGGCTTAGAAAGAGACAAATGTTCCCTCTGGCACCCTGGGGTTGGCTTCCTCTGATGGGAGCGTCTTGCTGCAGCCCAGCATCCCCGTCCAAGCCTGGGGGGCTGGGAAGGAAGGCTGCAAAGACTTTCGCTTCCTCCCCTCCTCCGTGCAGGTGGCTGCAGGGAGGCACTTCCAGGCATTGCTGTGAGAGCCTTTTGTGCCTCTGAACCGTACAGAGCTCACCGAGAGTCTCTCCCTCTATTTGCTAACCCGGATCTACCGTGGGCTCACCAATCACTTATACTTCCCACATTTGCTGGCCTGGTAACAGTGAAGCAATTTCCCGGAAACACTGTTAAAGAACTCTCCCCTCCTCACTGGAAGAAGATTGTGTGCCCTTTCTTTAGCAGCCTTTGGGAAGGAGGTGCAGAATCAGTTTCCAGATGTGATGTTTTTGTCTGCAGGCTGTGCTTGGGGGATGAAGATTCCTTTACAATAAGTGCCCGCCTGGGAGGGTGCACAGAATGAATGTCCAGCCTCAACCTCGTGACCCATGGCCCTTCCTCGGTCTGCAGGGACCTGGTGAGGCCCGGGCTAGGGACACTGGTGGGGCTGTTGGCTCTCCCACTCAGTGTCCCTGGGCTGCAACGCTTTTGAGTTCCTGAACTGCTTTTTATATTTCTTTCTGCCTCCTCATCACAATTACATCAATTACTTATTGATGTCTGTTGGTGCTTCTTTTCTTTTGTGGCAAAATCCCTCAGTTCATTAATTTTTAGTCTCTTGTATAATGTGGGAGATCAGGAACAGAAGCTTATTTTTCTTTCCCATCACATGCCCTAGGGGAAGGCCCCATTAGTATGCATCTGTCCAATCCAGAAAGTTCATGGGTCTTAGTGTGCATGCAGGGGACACATGGCGGCCCCTTTCTTCTGCGTCTTTAACAGTTCTCTGGTTGCAGTGGCTGAGATGACTCAGACTGTTGGACAAGGGCCCTGCATAGCTAGGATGCACCTTGTTAAGACCGAATAGGATGCATTTTGGCTGAGGGCCCATGTGTCGCTTGTGAGCCAGACGGTCAAGCAAACCTTACCTTTTTGTAGAGACCCCTCAGATCTCGGTACTGCCACATGCTGTTTAGGACCTGAGATGCGGCCTTGACCACTTTTGGAGAGTGTCTGACAAAGAGAAGACAGGACACGTGAGATGGTGAGCAGACAGCTGGTTTTTACACCAACACAACGCATCAGGCAATGACAACAATATACATCTGTGTGGCTTTCTGGCTCTTTTCCTCTCAGTCTGGGGAGTACAAGGCCTAGTTCTACCTCCTTCTCATCAACACACCTCTGAGGGTGAAAGACAGGGATGCATCACAATTTGGCAAAGATGTTCAAAATGCAAACAGAGGAGCAGGGCATTGAGTCAGAATGCAAATTTAGCATCTGACTACAAAATAGAACAGAATGAGGAGAAAAATAGTGATTAGCAAGGGACAGATTCAGGGGTTTCAATAGCAGTGTTGTGTAACACCTGTATAGTACGCTGAAAATATACTCATTTTCTCAACTGAATCATCAGAATGTGTGTTGTGTTGGTGCTACACGCCTGGGTGACCACAGGGACTTGCTCACTGGTTGCTGCTGATGCCAAAGAAGAGAGCTTGGCAGTGCTGCACACACTCTCACATTTACACAGAACAGAGAAGCATCTATAAGTAAAACCTTTCACATAATCATCGTTCCATTCGTTGGGTCATAGTGAGAAAATAAGGTCACATGAACCTTTAGACTAGTGGTTCCTGCTACTCTCTTGAGCTATGGCTTTGAAATTCCTACAAAACTAGAGCCAAGTATTTGGTCTTTTGGTTCAGTGCCAATTGCAGCTCAAAACAGACCCTGGATTGATAAATCTGTGCTGGTGTCATGTCATCACATTCCTGGAAGTCACTTTGACTGGTGGCGAGGGAACCTTTTTGCTGTCTACGCGTTCTTCGTTCTAACCGGCCGTTTCCACAACAGCCGCACAAGTCCAGTGGTGCCGTGGATGCTGGGCCTATTTTAGGGGCTGGTACACTTTTTCTATAAGTGGTCAGATAAATATTCTTTGCTTTGGGGGCTGTGTGGTCTCGGTAGCAGCGACTCAACTATGCCATTGTAGCATGAAAGGAGTCATAAATAATCCATAAACAAATGGATGTGTTTCAATCAAATGTTATTTACAAAAGCAGGCGGTGGGAGGGATTGGGCCCAGGGGCCATAGTTTGCCAACCCTGGTATCTGAATGGTGGCTGCTGGACTTGCATGGGATGCAGTCATTCATGAAGATCCAACCTGAAGTCCACCCCTGAAGCTGACCTGGGGTGCAGGGGCCCACAGACCCCCTGAGAAGAATATCTGAGTTGAGACCAAAAAGGCCTTTGAAATAAATGGCTTTTGAAATAGAAAGTGAGCAGATAGTTAGATGGGATCAGGTTCAGGCTTGATGTGATAGTCAGCATAAATGGATGCTGTAAGGTCATACATTTTGTCATGAAAGTATGGGATGCTAGTATGTGGTCAAATAAATGTCTATCCTTTTCCTGGGTCCTCACATTTGCAATTTAGGACAACTAAGTTTGAGGTTTCTTCATCCATTTACTTACTGGTAACAGTAACAGTTACTCTTATTACTATTATTACTGAGATGCAATTCAATTTGCATTACGGACACACTCAGTGGTTTGGTGGTTACCTGGAGAGAGGGGAGGAGGGAGGAGGGAGGAGGGAGAGTTGAGGGGGGTGAGGGGGGAGTGGACACTGGATATATGGTGATGGAAGGGGAGCTGATTCTGGGTGGTGGGCACATAATGCGATGCATGGGTGATGGGATGTGGAGTTGTACATCTGGAAACTGTCTACTTGTTGCTGATCAATGTCACCCCATTAAATTTAACAATAATAAAAAAAAAGAAAAGAAAATCTATTAGTTATATCAAGTACGTTTAAAAGAAAAAAATAGAGTTGTAAATTTCAACATTTTTTCTCTATGAAAGATAAATTATATTTAAGTAACACACATATTTCCTTTTTATTAAAATAGAGGGTTTACTAAATGATTTCACAATTTATGCTAGTATCATGCTCTAAATGTAACATTAAATTCTTTTGATGTAAAGGCAGAGAATTTTTGATCTTTCTTTTCATGGATACAGATGCAGGAAGTTTTTAGTTTTATACAATCAATGCTGAACAAAGATTAAATGCTATGTTCTGCTGTAGTTTATCATTGTTAGCTAGATATTTATCCATGACAATAGTCAAACAACTCTAGAGGAACAGATATTAATATTCAGGTAACTGATAATGTAGTTGAAGCATATTTAGTAGGCAAAAATCCCTCTGATAGAGTAATTTTTCTGTTTTTACTTTGTGCTTAGTTACAAAATATAAAGAGACTATAAATACGTGATGAATAGCAGGTTTTAATCTCTCAACTAAAACGCCACAATATCTCAGTGTTATAACATGTGAAGGTCAAAGAAACATTGCTTTCTTTTTAGATTTTAATTTTGATCCAAACCACTAGAACGGTGCCATAGCAACTTTTACTTGAAAAACTGTAACTACTGATTGAAGGACTTGAACAATTGAGTGTTTCTCATGTGACAAGTGAGTATGACCTCTGCTACAATATATAGTTCCTTACTGACAAGTAGTAGTTGAGAACGTTAATGGCTTTTTGGTGTTATGACAAAAATACAGTGACACATTTGACACTATTTCCCATAAAACTGTTAAAAATAGAAAAAAAAAAAGCAAGTATATTTTTAAAATAGATGGACTCGATAGAATGTCCATAATGGGCCTTACACTGATGTAAATAGAGTAAGTTAGCAAAACTTCAAAAGAGTAAGTATAAGACTCCAGGGGAAGCCGGGATGGCTCAGTGGGTTAAGCGCTCACTTTGCAGAGCCGGGGACTGAGGATCGAATCCCGACCCCAGCCCGTGTGGAATCATATGCTGAACTGGGAGCTCCCCCAGTTCAGTTCTCTCTCTGTATCTCTCTCTCTCTCTGCCATAAATAAATAAAAATATATTAAAAGAAAAAAAAAAAAGACTCCAAATACAGTGACCGTCATCTTGGCAGTAAGACTCATTAATCTCATGACACGTTTAATAGAACTATGAATTAGGAATAAAACATAAAGCTACATCAAATGGAGAATCTTAGTTAGGTCGATATTTTCATCTGTGTTTTCCTTTGTCATGTCAAATTAAAAAATCAGGTTTGAAATAATTTCTGTCAATACTTTTTTAAGGACAACTCAAGGAGGACACATTTGCCAGCACGTTCAGCGAGTAACTAGGGTAAATGGATATGCCTCCCTTTTCCAATTGTCAAGTCATCCCCAATTCCAAAAGTTCTATTTTCAATAAATAATTTCTATGTCACTACAGCATGTCTAGAAGGCTGTGGGAATCTCACTGACTCCTGTCATAACAGAACTGAACTATAAATGCTGAGTTTAGTGCTAAGATTCACACTGAGTTTAGAGCTAGACACATTTTAAGATCAGTGAGAAATAATAAAATTGAAATGTAGGGGGGAGATGAGGATATTTGCCATTATAAAAACTGTGTTTTGATCCTCAAATTAGTCACTATATAAAAAAAGAGATTAAACTACATGAAAGAATGGATGAAAATGACTAAGCAGGAAGAGGCTTGACCTAACTCGGTTCAATACTTCTTATTAAACTCGTAAATCCTGATGTTAACATTGGAAATAAGATGCAGGATTGGTGAGATGAATCAAGTGACTACTCCATAAAGGAATGTGCAGTCATTTAAAGGAAATTTATGTGACCACCTGCAGTGAAGGAAATGTCTCATTAACAACGATCAAGGGTAGACTGGACCTAACAGGACCGTTTTCTGGATTGGCAATGTGGATGCAAACTGTTTCATAGTGGTTTCCTCAAATGACTTTTCATTAGTTTCACCCATAATCTTCTTTGGCCATAGGACTGATCAAAGCATCCTGTCACTTTAAGGCCCGTTTTATGATGCTCCCTGCAGTAGAAATGTTCAAGGTTAGAAGGAATCAAGGTATGCCATCCCCTCCTGCCCTAAGCAATCTAGTCTTACAATTCAGAGAAAATACTTTGATAGCTGAATGTCTTACGATTACTGCCAAATATGTCAGAGTGTTTTGGTGTACTATGATTTTACTGTGTGTGAAGGTATGTTTGCTTACAAAAGCATTAACATGTTAAGTTCTTAACGCTCCAAACAGGTAAGCATTTCAGTGAGAGATCCCAAAGGCCAGCTGAGGCTCTATACAAAAGAAAACCATGCAACTCCCTGCATATGTAGAAGAGCATTTTATTGTAAATACTGTATCTTAAGGTATAATTCAAGCCAACCATCTCCAGCGCACAGTTACTACCCAAGTGCAATGGGCTACTTGATGTAGAAGAGAATTCAAATCCTAACACTGATATGTTGATTAAACCTATCTGGAGGTCTCAGGGTGCTTAAACAGAAGCCCTGAGACTTCTTTCAGAATACAATGGTAATATCCTGAATTAAATGAAATAATCAGAGAATTTCCAAAAAGTCTCCCAAGTGCATCCCTCACAGCCTTTAATAACAAAAGAAAAATTATTAGCATTTAGATGTAAAGGAATGGGGAGGGGGCCAGGGGATGAAAAGTCAAGACATAGACCTGTGGTAACAAAAGGTTTACCCTTTTAATCTTACTTGATTCCACTGAGGGATTTCCAGGAGGTGAAATTTAATTATGGTTAGTGAATGATCCTGCAAAATGGACAGCTTGCTGAGACACTGATGCTCTGGCTTGTGAAGATATTTTCAGTTGCATACAGTAAGATACTATTGATTCTTAAATCAAATCGGAGCTGTGCTATTTGTGTGGTTCCTTTTCTGGGGAGATTTATCTCTCTTGACTCCATTTGCATAAAAGTCCTCTTTCCTCACTGTCAAACTCTCCACCTGGGAACTTTCTATTCATCCTGGTAAGATGTAATTATCATTTTCCAGGTTGTATATTATGACAGCTTTCCCTCAGTTTTAGGTTGGACAGTGGTATAGGAATAGTGACACGTCAAGTTAAGTAATTTGCCCCAAATGCACAGCTAGTGAGAGAGGGCTGTGTATTAGCACGGAGTTCTCTCTGACTTCATCTCACTCTATTTTCTACCCCCACCTGCTGGGCATGATGACTTGCTACGCGAAGCTGAAAAGGCAAAGAGCAAAAGGATGTGACTCCATCATCCACACTTGGCCGTGTGAACACAGAGGGACACAACTCAGAACACCTTCATGCGTTTGTGTTGAAGGAACACTGCAGTGTAAGCACATTGGGTCATGTCTCCCTTGCCAATGTCATAGTGGTCAGCAAGTCCTGAGTTATTAATGAAATCGAAATTACCAGTAAGATCAGCTTTCACTGTGGAGTGGGAAGACTGTAAACCATTTGCTGGTTTCCTTCTCATGATGATCAGAGACAAATGCTTTTCAGTGACATTCAACAGTACTCCCCATAACCAGGGCCCGCTGGGCACACTTAGGACCCTTCTGCCAATACCAACTCTCCAGTGACAGGAAGTCACTGTCCGACTTACTTATCTCCTTTGCTTTTAGAGATGCCGACCAACTTCTCGATGCCACCCGCATCCCGTAAGGCCTTGGCGTTTTCCATGTTCTTGGTGATCACTTCGTGCAAGGTGCAGCAGACAGCTGTCACCGTGTCATCTGACATGGCTTTGCTTGCTGCATTGTTGCTGTTGTTCCCACCTGGGAGTCTGTGGACCAGGTCTCGCATGGCATATTTGCCTTTGGGGACAAAAAACAATAAAGGGAAGAGTTGAACCAAGGCCAAAATGGAGGGAGAGGGCAGAGGAAGAGGTTGGAACAGGGGAGAAAAAGAGGCCCCAAGAGGCCACATGAATGCGATGGTGTCTGTTTCCCATCCCTGAATATTTTCCATTGGCTAACTAGGGACACATTCAGAAAACAGTGATTTCCATGCGTGGGCTTGAGGGTCTGGACAGATGTGTGGCTGAATCTTTGGGCAAGTTACTTCATTGCCTTTGAACCTCAACTTTCTAAATCTGTACAGCAAGAACTATATTGGTTTATTTCATGAGGTTGTTGTAAAGAGTAAATGAGTAAACACGTGGAAAACATTTCACACACAAGGATTACAGAGTACGTAGGACTCAACAGACGCTAACTATCAGTAGGTTCCTTCTTGCTATTCATAGAAGTGAAGAAAACATGGCAATTCTAACATAATCTCAAAAATGCTTTGATGGACAAGACAAATTTTAACAAGTGCTGGAGAGGCTGTGGAGAACGGGAACCCTCGTGCACTGCTGGTGGGACTGTAAGTTGGTACAACTACTATGGAAAACAGTGTGAAGCTTCCTCCAAAAATTAGGAATAGAGTTACCATATGACCCAGCAATCCCTCTGCTGAGTATCTACCCAGAAAACCTGAAAACTTTTTCCAATGAAGACATATGTACCCCGATGTTCAATGCAGCATTATTACTGGTGGCCAAGACATGGGAACAACAAAAGTGTCCTTGGATAGATGGTTGAATAAAGAAGTTGTGGCACATATACACAATGGACTATCACTCAGCCATATGAAAAGATGAAATAGTGCCATTTGCAACAACATGGATGGATCTTTTTCTTTTTTAATTATTTTTTTAAATTGGTTTTGCCAGAGAGAGAGAGAGAGAGAGAGAGAGAGATACAGAGACAGAGAGAGAACTGAACTGGGGGAGCTCCCAGTTCAGCACATGGGTCCGCACGGGCTGGGGCCGGGATTCGATCCTGGGTCCCTGGCGCTGCAAAGTGAGTGCTCAACCCACTGAGCAATCCCGGCTTCCCCAATGGATCTTGAGAATATCATGCTAAGCAAAATAAGTGAGACACAAAAAGTCAAGAACCGTATGACTTCACTCATTCGTGGGATATAAAACTGAAAGCCACAAATGAGCAAGACAAACAAACAAAAACTCATGGATGCAGAGAGCAGTGTAGTGGTTAGCAGAAGGAAAGAGGGGTGAGGACCGTGGGGATGGAGGAGGGAGGGGAGTCACATAAATGGTGATGGATGGAAAACGGACTCTAGGTGGTGAGCGCTCAACATAATAGATGATGTATTACAGAACTATACACTTGAAACCTATATAATTTTACTAACCAATGTCACCCCAATAAATATAATAATAAAAAAAGCTTTGATGGGAGCGATGTTGGGACTTGTATTATTTAACAAGCACGAGTTGAACCACAAATGTGTGGAGAGCATGATAATACATATGACTGTAGAGTGTTGGCCCCTGTGAAGCAAAGGGAGACACTGAAAACAAGGGAGGGGAGCTTTACAAATAACACGTAACGGGGTGTCCTTTGAACTAGAGTAACGGGCTGACCCTCTTATCTCAGTGATGGGATTTTATGGTAGGGTTCTCCCATCTAACATTTACTGATCTGACATATTTTTCTTCATGTGAAAACAAACTAAAATCCAACCTCGCTTCCTCAATTCACTTTATCATTATTAATCTTGCGACTCCCAATGATAAAGCGTCTTATAATGACATCTTTATGGGGTACTTTCAGTTTACAAAGCACTTCAGGCATTACCAATAACCCTGCAAGACAATTAACTCGTCCACCTGCAGCTTCCAATTGTGTTCCATTAATTTACTCCTGGAAGTAAATCAATGAGTGGCTGTGGCAAAGTTGGCTGTTGTGAAATTTTCCACAGGGAACTGGCACATAGCCAAAGTTAAATCCCTTTCTTGTCTCTCACCCCCTGTCAGACATAGTTAGCTAGTGCCTAAAACTCTTTGAAATGTTTTCCCTCCATACCTGTCTCTAAAGCAGACCCTTTCTTTGCTGTTGAACTCTCAGGGGCTTGGTGACCAGGGGTAGAAAAAGGAGCCCCAAGGGAGGAGGCAAAGCTATCTTAATAAATAAAACACAGGCCCTTGTAATGGTGGCATCTGCTCTTATCTATGCGTAGGTAACTTATTTTTAACTTGGACAAAAAAATGCTGATGTCTAAATTACCGAAACAGGACAGTACAGTGCCTTTGTTCACTATAGTTGAGAAGTGCGTGGCAAAAATGGTTTGCCTGAAAACCTTTCAATGTAACATGTTTATTTTCAAACAACGGCATTTCGAATAGCTTGGAGAAGAGCTTTTGTACATGGGCAGCCCTGTGAGCATCTCACTTTATCTATTGATCACTAAATCACACTCAGCTCTGGCTAACCAGGTCAGTGTGTTGAACTCAGTCTGTTGGCGACTTTATCAGTTCCTTAACCCCTACAAGCCGTTGTGGGAGGAACCTGAGTTTCATAGAAGCCACAGATGGATGAATTCTTTTTTCTTTTACTTTATAAGGGACGTGATAGAAGAAGGAATCAGAAAACGATTTCAATTATTGTGCATACAGGGGCATTTACACTCCTGACAGAGCGTGGAAGACTGGTTCTGTGACCTTGGACATAGTCAAGGTTGAAAGCAAATACAGGGAGAGAGAAAAATTCGGCTGCCATAATTTTTAGTTTCTTTGGTTGCTGTTATTTTTTAAATGACGGCAGCTGAATTTGAAGATGTGGTTTTATCCTGCACAACTTTCCAATCAGTGAGCCCTTAATGGGATACAAGGTGCCCCTGTAATGTTCAGGTGGCCGGGACAGCCACACCCCCCAGAACGGCCCCAGTGTGCCACACAAACTCTCTCATTTTCCATGTGCTCCATGGCATGGAAAGAGCAGGAATCATGCCATCTACAACCTACCACAAGCTGTCGAGAAAACCCACTGGCATGACTTTATTTCTATTATTTCTATTCTAGTTCACTGACATTTTACTGGCAACTGGAGATTTTTTGTTTAGTCTGTTTATTAGTCTATTTGGAGGGATACATTTTGGTCTCTATTTTGACCATCCAAGTGGAGAAACAAATCAAGTAAAATTCTCCCAATGGCCGAAGACCCCTGGGCAAAATTTCTGAATTCTTTTAAGGGCCATACACTTGTTTTAGATTGTACTGCTGTGAAAAGCTGTCTTCTCACCCTGGAACTTGAATCCTATCTTCACATAAAGTTGGGTAGCAAGAATTGCTTTTTAGCTTTTGCTTGTGTTTAGCAAGTTTGAGGCTAATTAGGGAGGAGGGCAGAGAATTACGAATGTAGTAGGATAATTACAGCTACAAGTGACCTTGTTTGGCGTGCTAATAATGGGCTAAGGGAAGGGAGAAAGTAGATTAGACCGGGTTGTCATGGGAAATGGGTGTCTAGGATTGGTTCTATAGGTCAGGGGAGCCATGAAATACTGTACAAAGAGTATTCTTGAGCATCAAGAAAGAAGGTTTCAGAATAAGGAGTCTGAAGGTGGAGAAACAGGTCATCTTTTTCATGACAATAAAGCCCTCACTCGCTGAACTTCTACTGAAACTATGAACACTGCAACTCAAGGTAGTGGTGACTAAGAGTATAACTGTCCTTTGTGCTCTATTTTCTTAGTCCCCTAAGTTTCTTTCTTTCTTTATTTTTTTTTAATTGTTTTTGACAGACAGAGAGAGAGAGAGAGAGAGAGAGAGAGAGAGAGAGAGAGAACTGAACTGGGGGAGCTCCCTAGTTCAGCATATGGGTCTGCAAGGGCCGGGGCCGGGGTTTGATCCTCGGTCCCCGGCGATGCAAAGTGAGCGCTTAACCCACTGAGTCATTCTGGCTTCCCCCCTAAGTTTCTAAATAAAAGAAAGAGTGAAAAAGCTACTGTTGCCCCAAAAGAGGAATCTTGGAACGCCACCTCCGACCCCTCAGCCAGGCTTTTGGTCTGAGATTTGAGGTCTGAGATTTCTTCGGAGGTGAAAGGAGTTCACTACCTTTTGGAGCCAATTCTCTTTCTGTGCCACATGGGTGGTGAGGAAAAGTTGCAAGGTGCGTGAGTCAAACTTTAATTTTCACAGCCTAATACCAAGGTGATCCAACTGTTGTTTTTTTTTTTTATTTGTTTGTTTGTTTTGGTTTTAGACAGAAATGGACAGACGTGAAGCTCTGCTTGGACTGGACAGGGGCGTGGCTGCACCCCCGGGTGGACGCTGTCCCTTTAGGAGCCTGCAGGGCGAGCCAGCCGGAGGTCTGTGCAGGCCCGACAAGGAGCCTGGTGGTCAGCAGGCCCCACGGTGAACTGGGAGGCTACGTGGATGCAGAGGTCAAAGAGCACAGACCCCAGCACACTGTCCAGCCAGGCAGGGGACCTAGGAGCTTCCTGTCTGAGAAGGAACGGCTGAAACCCTCAAAAGTGGCAGCGGCACCAGTGGCACCAGCGACAGGGCAGACTGAAGGCCACGCCCCCTTCCTCTGAATTTAATTTGGCTTAAACATAAGAGAATGATACGACACAGAACAGACATCATAGAATTTCATGCTGGTGATAACACGGAGCAGGCGACTAGCCTATTTCAGGACAAAGACAAGTGGCTACAAAGAGCTGGTCATGGGGTGGGGGTGGGGGGTTGGGGATATGCAGCCATGGGGGAGGGTCCTAAGCTGAAACAGACAAGGCCTGGACTTCAGCAACGTGCTAGGGGAGGTGGAGAGAAAGAGGATGCGGAAATTTCTAGCTGGGACAATGAGATGGATCATGAACAAGTGAATTCTAATGTCTAATAATAATGGACAAATCGCATTTCTATTTTATTTTATTTTTCACATGAAGAAGAATGTGCCCAGTTGGTAAACTTCATATGGGAGAGAACCACACAGCAACATCTCATCGGAGAGGAAAGCAGTCATCAGGTTCAGAGACACCTTGGTCTGTGAAAGCCGCGTGGACACCTGCCCTGCCTCCACGTGGGATCGGTGTGCCTATCCTGTGTCACGGAATCACACGTCCCCAAAGAAAAGGATGAAAACCAAACAGAACACAAATCCACTACCACCTCCAGGAAACAGGTCACTCTGTTTTGCTCACGTTCCCAATAAAAATGAATCTTTGGGCTGTTTCTTCTAAGTTATTAGTCTCTAATGAAAATAACTTCATTTCTGACTTGTGAAATATGGTCATGAGAGGAGTACTGGCAACATTATACTTTGTTAAAAACTACTGTTTCTGGGAAGCCGGGATGGCTTAGTGGGTGAAGCGCTCACTTTGCAGCCCCAGGGACTGAATCCTGGCCCAGGCCCGTGCAGACCCATATGCTAAACTGGGGAAGTGCCCCCAGTTCAGTTCTCACCGGGGTGAGACCCCGGCCCAGTCCCTGCCCTGTGCAGCCCCACGCCCACCTGTGGAAAAACCAATGATGTGCAACTATGGAGACTGTTCTGGGCCCTCCCCCTTCTCTCTGTCTCTGTATCTCTCTGTCTCTGTCTCTGTCTCTGTCAAAAAAAACCAATAAAAATAAATCTTTAAAAAACAAAACAAAACTACTGTTTGCATTAGTGACAGAGAAACCATCACCTTGTAATTTTTCCCCCTTTCCTCTGTGTGTGCACATACGGTATGTGTGTTTGTGTAAATTGCAAGTAAAAGCGATTTTCCCCTCATACTGCTTCTTTCTGGGAGTCTTCCGCTGAGAGTTGTTGGGCATGTGAGGGTGCCTGGATGGACTCAGGAGACCTAACAAACTGTGTCACCCAAGAGCCCGGTGCAGACGCGAGCTGGTGGGAATTTCATGATGGGGACAGAGCTCCGGTCTTGCTGGCTGCTTCTGTTTCTGTGTTGTTTGTTTGCAACTCTGTTTCAATTTCTATTTCAGAACTAGGCCTATTTCTGGTATTGATTTGTACACTGCCGCGTAGTTTCCCCATTGATGGCAGCAATATTGAATAGTGGTTTTAGCCACCTGCGCCCTGTAAGGTGGCTGACAACAGAAATCCCCGAGCCCTTCCTATTATACCGATTTCAGATCTCCTCGGATCACTGAGAGCATCTTACGCACAGCTGATCTTTGTGATGCACCGTTATAAATGCAAATCTCTCAAACCAACTCTACAGAAAAGATAGTAGAAAAAGAAAGCCAGCTAAAATGTCAGCAGCCCTGGACCTGAAGCGGCACCATGCCTGCTTTTGAGGGCTGAGAGCTTCAGTAGCTCCCCTGTTTCTGGAGCTGCCAACAGTGACCTGAGAGTTTTTGTTCCAAAGGTACTTTTATTCCTTCAATTCTTTATTTGTTTATTTTTTTAAAGATTTATTTTTAGTTTTTTGACAGAGAGAGACAGACAGAGACAGAGAGAAGGGGGAGGGCCCAGAGCAGTCTCCACAGTTGACAGCATTATTTTCCATATAGTTTCTCTCCACAGGTGGGCACAGGGCTGCGCAGGGCAGGAACTGGGCCGGGAGCCTCACGCACAGGCCCCGGCAAGACCTGAACTGGGGGTCACACCCCAGTTCAGTATATGGGTCCACCAGGGTCGGGGCTGGGATTCGATTCTCAGGCTCCAGGGCTGCAAAGTGAGTGCTTAACCCGCTGAGCCAAACCAGCTCCCCCAATTCCTTCAATTTTTAATTGCGTTAAAAACACACATGTAAAATTGACCACTTATCCACTTTAAGTGCACAATTCAGTGACGTTAAGTCACTTCATTGGGCTATGCCACCATCGCCACCATCCACCTCCAGAACTCTTCCCGTTTTGCAACACTGAACTCAAGACCATTAAACATTAACTCCCGGCTTCCCATTCCCGAACAAACAACATTCAGCTCCCGATCTCTATGATTCTGACTACTCTATGTGCTTCATATAAGTGTGATCATACACTACGCTAGTATGTCATTATGTGACTTACTTCTGTTAGCATATGTCCTCAAGCTTCATCCATGTCGTAACATATCAGAATCTACTTGCTTTTTTAGTCTGGATAATATTCCAATGTGTGTATATAATACATTTTGCTTTTCTATTCCCCTATTGGTGGAAACTTCATTCTAGCTATTGTGAATAATTCTATTATAAATATGGGCATATAAGTAGCCTTTTACTTTCAAGCTATATGTCTTTGGATATAAACGGGGGGTCTCTTGAAAGAAGCATATGGATGGATCATCTAAAAAAGAATCCTTTCTGCTGATCTCTGTCTTTTGATTGGAGAGTTTAATCATTTATATACATAGTTTAAAATTTATTAAAGTATAGTTGACATACAATGTTAATGTTAGTTTCAGGTATACAACCTAGTGATTCGACATTTATATACCTTAACCATCTGTCCCCATACAATGTTACTATGATGTCATTAACTACATTCCCTGTGCTGTACATTATGTCCTTGTGACTTGTTTATAACTGCAAGTTTGTAGTTCTTATTTCTCTCCTCCTTTTTTACTGTAGCATTATTTATGACAGCAAAGACATTGAAGCCACCTAGGTGTTCACTGAGAGTTGAATGAATAAAGAAGATGTGGTATATTACTTAGCGATAAAAAAGAATGAAATCTAGGGAATGCCAGGATAGCTCAGTGGTTGATCGCTTTCCTCGTAATTGTGAGGTCCGGGTTTGATTCCCCGTCCCAGCCCATGAATCCCCATATGCTGAACTGCCGGACAACTGGTTAAGGTTCTCGCCTCCCATGCAGGAGGCCCCCAGTTCGGTTCCCGCCCCATGTGGCCCCACATCCACCTGTGTGAAATGAAACCATGTCACAGCTAATGTTGTACAACTATGGAGACTGCTCTGCCTCCCCCAACTTCTCTCAAAACAATAAAATAAAAATAAAAGTTTATATTTTTTTAAAAGAATGAAATCTTACCATTTGCAACAATATGGATGAACCCAGAGGGTAATAAGGTAAGTGAAATAAGTCAGACAGAGAAAGACAAATACTGTCTGATTTCACTTATACGTGGAACCCAAAAACAAACAAACGCCAAAGCAAACAAACTAAAACAGAAACAGACTCATAGAGGCGGAGAATAATCCATTTATACTTAAAATAATTACTGATAAGGAAGGACTTGTGTTATTTTGCTATTTATTTTCTATATATACCTTGTACCTTTTTGCCCCTCATTTCCTGTATTATTGTCTCTTTTGTGTTTATTTTTTCAGTGAAATGTTTTAATTCATTTCTCATTTCCTTTGGTGTATATACTATTTTCTTCATGGTTATCATGGAGATTACATTTAATATCCTAAATTTATAACACTCTAATTTAAATTAATCCCAATTTAACTTCAACAACATACAAAAACTGCTTATTATAACTCCATCCCACCCCTTTCAGTTATGGATGTCACAAAATTACATCTCTCTGTTGTGTGTCCAAAAACATAAAATAATTGTTTTTTATTAATGCATCAGTCTCTTAAATTGAAATAAAAATGTGAAGTTATAAACCAAAGTTACAATAATAATGGCTTTTAGACTAATAATTTTTAAATGCACTACTCTTTTAAATCATGTTGAAAACAAAACGTGGAGTTACAAGCTGTACGTAAAATAATACAAGTTTTTACAATTACCAAGGTATTTACTTCTACTGAGAGATATATTTCTTTATGTGGCTTCTAGTGACTGTCCTTTATTTCAAGCTGCAGGATTCCCTTTAGCTGCAGGGCAGGTCGAGTGATAACAAGCTTCCTCAGCTTTTGTTTGCCTAGGAATGTCTTAATATCTGCCTCACTTTTGAAGGGCAGTTTGGCCAAATATAGAGTTCTTGGTTGACAGTTTTTCTTTTAGCACTTTGAAAACATTGCCTCCAGGCCTAAAAGCTGCTGCTGAGAAATCTGCTTATAATCTTACTGAGGATCTGTTGTACGTGATGAGTCACTTCTCTTTTGCTGCTTTCAAGATTCACTGTGTTTATATCTTAGGACAATTTGATTATCTGTCTTACTGTGGATCTCTATGGTTTATCCTACTTGGAGTTTGTTGAGCTTCTTGGATGTTTATATTCATGTCTCTCATTAAACTTGGGACATCTTCAGGCATTATTTCTTCAACAATCTCTCTGGTTTTTCTCTGTCTTCTTCTTCTTGGACTTTCATTATGTTTATGTTAGAGGACCAGACGTCCCACCCATCCCAATTTTTAACAATTTGTCCTGCGTCCCGCAGTGTTTAAAGTCTCGATTTTTGGAAAGAATGCATGACAAGCTAGGGAACAGCGGGAGATAGACCCAATTTTAATCAAGAACCCCCTCCCCCCTGGTCAATGGTGTCCCGCTTTACCAATGTTAGAATCTGGTCACCTTAAGTTGGTCCACCTAATGGTGAACCACAGATCCCTTAGGCTCTGTTCACTTTTCCTCAGTCTTTTTCCTTTATATTCCTTGGACTTGATCATTTCAACTGTCCTTTTTTCAAGTTCACTGATTCTTCTCCCCGCTTAAATCTGCCTTTGAATCCCTCTACTGAATGTTTTGCTTTCATTAATATAATTTTCAATTCTAGAATTTCTTTCTTGTTTCTTTTTAGGGTTTTTATCTCTTTAATATTTCCATTATATTCACACATCATCAGCTTGACTTTATCCTAGCTTTCTTTTAGCTCTTTAAGCATCTGTAAGATAGTTGTTTAAAGTCTTTCTCTAGTAGTTCTGCCATTTTGTCTTTCTCAGAGACAGTTTCTGTTGGCTTAATTTTCCTCTGAATATGCTGTACTTCCTGTTCCTGTGTATGCCTTGTGATCTGTTGTTGTTGAAAACTGAACACTGGAATCTAACAATGTAAGAATCCTGGAAAACCATTCCGGGTTTGTGGTTGTGTTTTTGATTGTCATAGGGTTTCTCTGGGCTTAGGATCAGCCTGAGGTGTAATCTAAATGTCTTCATGAGTCTTTTCTGAACCTGTGCCTTTCCATAGGCATTCATGGTGACTTTCTAATTTCCCCAACATACACATTTGCTTTTAAATGTCCTAGTCTTTAATGTCGGTTCTCAAAATAGGAAAAAGAGAAAAATGAAAGGGGAAAGAAGGTCACCAACTCTTTAAGTCTCCTGGAAGTCACTTCAGTAGAAGGGAGAGGGGCTTGTAACCATGGTAGGGTGGGATGGGGTGGGGTGGTGACACAATGGCTGCCTCTGTGCCTGTAACTCCATGATCAGTAGCAGCCATCAGAATATAGATCCCCAGTATTTGAAGGACAGAGTCCTTACTTCTCACCTTAGTTCTCATCAGCTGCATGCAAGGTGCTTCCATGAACACATGCATAACTGTCTGCCAAGGGGCTGGCAGTGAGGGATGGGCAGCTGCTACTATGCTAAGAGCTGAAAATGAGCAAAATTAACCATAACTGACTGCCATGTCCCCACCCCCCCCAAAAAAAATTACAAGCCTTCATTAGACTCTGCCACTGTGTTTGCTATCTGTGTGGGGGGTACAGATTCCTGGTATTTCTCACTCACCATCTTCTCAAAGTCCTCTCCCCACTCTGAATTTCCTTTGATCTGTGGTTGAAGATGCAAAAGCGAAGCACAGATTTCTTTGTTGATTGTGTGTCAATTGGTAAATGTGAAAAGAGCCTTTTCCTCCTTTGCCAAAGGAAGATGGTTAGCCTTTACAATGATCCCTGTCCTGGTCACCATCACTCTCTATATTGTGGCTAACACCCTTTCTCTTTTTGGAAATGTTTGAAGCTTAATATATCATAAAAATCTGCCATTGTGTATACTTTAAGGAAAATGAATATAAGCAGACAGTTTATCATGAAAAGAGAGAAACATGCAAAAAAATCTATATTTTAAAACTAGTATGTGTAGCTTACAGATCAAAGAGGTGAAGCCTTCAAGGTGGCATTGTCTGATTACTGAAAAGTGTGAATTCTTGTTGACATGGGACAGCTCTGAACCCAGCTGCATGAAGGACTTATATCTTGTGTCCCCTAATGAATCTTTTTGAAATTGCCTTCCCCCAATTTACACTCCATAGTCAAACTAATGAGACTTTTAAAAGTGATTTTACCTCTAAACCATCTTTGGGGTTTCCCAGAGTGCTTGTGGGTAATATCAAAGAGTATTCTTCCTCACCTGTGAAAATAGGGGACACTAGAACTAACAAGGTATGCTTGGCATTCTGCAGGTTTTTAAAATTTGGTTTAATATTGTTTTGATAGCTGTCCTGTTTATCAAACCTCCAATATAAAAAGACCTGGCAAATGAAAAGAGAGAAGTTCAATCTCCACTTAATTATGACAAGTTATGTAACTATGCTTCAGCAGTTATGAACCTTTCATTTTACTTAGAAGCATGCTTCCTTTCATGTTAAAGAATGGCATAAAAATAGTCAAGGTTCTTTTAAAAAGATTCCATTTCTAGGTTTAAAAGAGCCTTTTCACTTGCTGGTAATCCTAACAATGCACTCTTTATGGAATAAATTAAAAGATCCTGGAGATTTTTCAGTGGGCCTCACTGTCAATAATGTGAACCTATTTTAATGAAAGTCACCAACTAACTCCTTATAAAACTAAGCTTGTCTCAATTTTGATAATATTGGTTGTGATGAGTACATAATCAGATCTATTCAGCCTTATCAATAGGTGGCTTCCAATTTTCACTCATGCTCACCTAACGACCCCTGCATAGCCATAGATCAATAATTGGGTCTATTGGAAGAAACATCAAAATAACCCAATTAAAGAACCCCAACAGGTACTCAGCATTGGATACTATAGAAAATAAGCTCTTGGTTACAGGCAACCCTGTAAAGCTGATATCATCACCACAAATGAATATCTCAGATGACAAAGGATTTGAGTCAGGATTTCCAGAAGTTTCTGGAAACTCTGAGAAACTGGACTGCTAACTAACTCAAGGTCAACAGAGCGAGGATTAATGATCTAGAACTAAATGAAACAAACTTAACTGTGGTTAACCTTCTATTCTGAATTGGGCATGTTATAAAAACCCTCGTATTCCCTCTGTTCTTGGTGCTTCATTTAATAGGCTGTGCCTATAAAAATTGGAATAACATGCTCTTTAAATTAAATCTTATTATAATTAATCCTTCATAATTCATAAAAAAAAACCTTTGAAAGTTTTTAAAATAGATGATTTAGCAGGAAAAGATAATAATAATAAGCCTGTAAATATAACAAAATATATTGATTGGTTTTGTCTATACAACTTAAAACAACTGTTAAATAATATAACAACAATGGCTTGATTGATCTGTTCACTGTCTTTGATGATAGGTTTTTATAGATTGAACTACACAATCTATCCTTCTTTTTACTAGCACATATTTGAAAAAAGTCAAATCTTTACCATAACCATGCCATAGATGTTACATTTAATGACAAATGTAATTTAACTAGGCTTGACAAGCCCATTAAAAAACCAGCGTATTTCACATGTGGAGTTGATGTCTACAATTTCCGCCCAGGACCCTGGCCGTGCTGTGTGGCTTCTTCAGGAACCCCAGGCCTGCCAGTAGCGTGGCCAGGAGCACTAGAAAGCTGGTGGTCAGAGAGATGGAATAATCCCCGAGTCATAGGTAATGGAAGTGAAGTTTGGCAAAAGTGGGTCTGACAGTCTTGGGTTAATAATCCCGGGAGAAGAAACAAACTAAAAAAAAAAAAAGGACCAAAATTATAACCCTACGAGATAAACCAATAAAAGTTAAATCCAAAGATTAAAATCACGTAGCTCCAGTTTTGATAACCATGCAAAGAGGTCTTCGTGAGTGAATCTACACTGTTTGCTATACCTATGTGTTTAGAATGGGTCAAATATGGTAAACCTTCAAATTAACAGTCACAAAGAAGAAAACGGTTAAACAAACACCTGTGGTGAAGTCTGCATCATACGGGCAGAGCTTCAGTATCAGGAGATTATTCTGTGAAGGTTTCTGTGGAGGGAACCTTGTACCTTGTGCTGCCTCCATCATGACTGTGCGCACACCGCCTGCTCATCACAGCCCAGAGTCAGGAACAAAAGATCAGCCCAGGGAAACAATCCAAGAAAGAAAAAAGCCAAAGAAACACAGGCTCACCCTTCCAGCCCTGGTCCCACATACCGAACCACTGAGTCATTCCCTAGTCGGTGCTGACTCGTGTACCGACTGTCTTTCTGACATATGCGGTACTGATACGTGATGGACAATTTTCTTGTGAGAGAACAGTTGTTTGTAGATTTCTTAAGTCTGGATCCCTTGCAACAAACTGTAAGTAAAAATCCCTTCCTCTTGATGCTGTTGCCTGTTTGTCTTCCTTTCACAGACTGGAAAATGGGTGTGTAGACACCGGTTCTCTGGCCTTATCACGCCAGTCCCTTCTTCCCTGAATGAGACCAGTTCTCCTCCACCTCAGCCCCTCTACTCCTGCTGAAGTAGGATACATACTTAAGTGAGATGCACTGGGGACCAGCCGGTACCAAGGACTCAGCCGTTGCTGTTGGCAGAGGTTAACCCAAATTCTAGAAAAAACACTAAAGTTCCTTATGCCTTTTATTTTTATTAGCTATGACTTTAGAAAAACAAGTACAGCTTTCTAACACATGTAAGAACTTATTTCACATATCAGAATTGCCAAGCAGGTGGTCTGAGGAAATGATTCAAACAGTACCCCAACTCTCCAAATAGAAATAATATAAAACAGAATCTTACAGGTTTGAGGTATACAGTAAGCAGTTCTTTCAAGAGTAATTACCTCCAAATAAATAATCTATTCCATCTGTTTGGAAGATAAAAGGAATTGTATTTTTTGAAACCTTGAGATCTTATCCAGAGTATTTCACTGAATTAGATTCTGAGAAAGTCTCACACGTTGAAGCTTCAAGAACTAAGATAATGAGTAGAAATACAGACAAAAAGATGGCTAAAATATGCATATTGAATCTGTATAAGAATTATTTTAGAAATAAAAATGGCAGTTAATTAACAGGTTTGCTGAAGCACATTTTTGAAGTAGAAATAAATTGATTTTTAAGAAGTATTGAAAATGAGGCAAGCAACTGATATGATTAAAATAATTTGATTAAATATTAAAGATGTTAGCCCAGACATCCCTCAATTCATTACCCAATTTTAGCAGAATGGAAGTAAAGATGAGAAACCTAGGAAGGTTTTTAAAGTCAAGATTGCTATCTAACAAGGACCCAAGAACTCTACTAGGATGAAAATTACAGGAGATGACAGTGTATCGGAGACAAGATGAGATCAGTATTTCAGTAAAAAGGTTGTTTTCAGGAACAGAACCTGAAGTTAGTCCTCTGACCTGATATTAGCACATTAGGAGAACATGAATGCAAGTAGCCTAACATGAATTATGACGTTGCATTTCTTTGTTCTTGCTTTCTCAAACAGATTGACCTCTCTGAGAAAACAAAAGTTAGTCTCAATAAAGAGAACAAAGAAAGGGAATCAGCGCTAGGTTTTCGCCACACACTAGCACTCACAGATTACAGGTACCGACACCTGGTACCCGTCTGTGGCCTGTTAAGAACCAGGTCACACAGCAGAAGGTGAGTGGTGGTCAAGTGAGCAAAGTTTCATCTGTATTTACAGCTGCTCCCTATCACTCCCATTACTGCCTGAGCCCCGCCTCCTGTCACATCAGCAGGGGCATTATATTCTCACAGAAGGACGAATCCTATTGTGAACTGCACACATGAGGGATCTAGGTTGTGGCTCCTTATGGGAATCTGATGGCTGATGATCTGAGGTGGAGCTGAGGCGGTGATGCTATTAGCACTGGGGAGCGGCTGCAAATACAGATTCACATGAGCAGAGAGGTTTGACTGCACAGAGATCATCATACATCAGTTGCTTTCAGATTCACATCAAACCCAAGCTCAGGGCTCCCACTGATTCTGCATTATAGAGAGGTGTATAATTATTTCACTATATATTACAATGTAATAGGAATAGAAATAAAGTGCACCATAAATGTAATGTGCTTGCATCATCCTGAAACCATCGCCCCACTCCCACCCCCACCCTTGGTCCATGGAAAAACTGTCTTCCACAAAACCAGTCCCAGGTGCCAAAAAGGTTGGGGACCGCTGCATTACACAATAGAGTGGTTTAACTTTTTCAAGACATGTCACCTCTATGGCTCCAGTTTCTGCGTTGCATCTCCCTAGCGGTATAAAAAATGCAGGCACAATTTCTGACCTACATAGAAGACAACTGCAGCCCAAAGAGTTCACTGGTGTGTAAGCAGAGTGAAGCAATTCCCAGCTGTGGCACCATTCTGAGCCTCTTGGCCAGATCTCCTCTTTCCCTCCTCACTCCCTCCTCTGAGCTATTTTCGCAGGTAGAATCTTTGTCATGCGTACGATACCTACCCTGTATGTTACTCATTTTTTCCGTCATACTACAGACATTCACTGAAGTGGTGTCTAGTTAGCTTTATGTATCTAACTGATCTTTCCAACACTAATATAAACTGAGGACACGATGACAACTGATAACCTTGTGCTTACTCATAAATCCATAAGCAATTTACACGAGCTCTTTGACTACACGACATAAGAAGATGCAACAATAGCTCTTTGGCGAGAACGGAATTCATGCCATCCTTCTGCTATTGGTACCTCCCTCTCTGACAGATCCCAGGAGGTTCCAGAAGGTGCTGTGTTCTAATGAGGGTTTCCATGTAGCCTAAGGGGGGAAATACTGGTATTTGACACTCAACTCAGAGATGTACAACATGTATTAGCAAAGTAAAGCCTTGGCACAGTCCTGCAGTTAGATAATATGAAGCCGCTTAGTGAACTTGATTTAACCAAGAGTTTCTCAAATTTCTCAACAGTAAAAACTTTTTGTGCATGACCCACATTCCCCCCCAGAGACCGGAGATGCCGAGGAACTCATTGTGGGCAGCCCTGCTGAATAAGGGCAGTGGCCTGTTCCTGTTACTATGCTGATGTATCACCGAGTACCCACCGATGTTTACCACCAAATAAGTCTTAATTTCATAACAGTTTGATTAAATGTTGATAAAAATCAGAAACAAAAGAGTTGCTCTGATTATTCCAAACTGATAGTCAGAGAGTGTATGGCTACATATTTTAAGCACTGACCAACAGGAGCAGCTTGCTTTAAATACATCTGTCTCTTTCTCACTTCACACCCCCAACCCCAATGCTTCATTCACAGAAGACTTCATGAACCACAGAGATAAATCTCACGACGAACGACACACAGTCCTGCAATTCCATCTTTCTAGTTAGCTGCATGGGGGAGGGATTCCCATTGACAGCTCCCACTCAGAGAAAGCTAAGTGAGCAAAATTCCCTTATGGTTCTTAGTTTATTCTGCCTGGCTTATTTCACTCAGCATGATGATCTCAAGGTCCATACATGTTGTCACAAATGACAGTCTTTCATCTTTTCTTTAAAGATATATTTTTATTGTTTTTGACAGAGAGAGAGAGAGAGAGAAAGAGATACAGAGACAGAGACAGAGAGAAGGGGGAGGGCCCAGAACAGTCTCCATAGTTGCACATCATTGGTTTTTCCACATAGTTTCATTCCACAGGTGGGCGCGGGGCTGCACAGGGCAGGAACTGGGCCGGGGTCTCACCCTGGTGAGAACTGAACTGGGGGCACTCCCCAGTTCAGCATATGGGTCCACATGGGCCGGGGCCAGGATTCGATCCTCGGTCCCCGGGGCTGCAAAGTGAGCACTTAACCCACTGAGCCATCCCGGTTTTCCCTCATCTTTTCTTATAGCTGAGTAATATTCCACTTTAGATATGTACCACAGAAACTAAGAACCCTATGACTTCACTCATATGTGGAATATAAAACTGAATGCAAGAAAGAAACAAACACTCACGGACACAGTCAATAGTTTAGTGGTTACATGAGGGTAAAGGGTTGGAGTGGAAGAATAGGGAGGGGGCATCAGATATATGGTGATGGAAAGAGAGCTGACTCTGGGTGGTGAGCACATAATGCTATACATAAACGATGTCATGTAGAATTGTATACCTGGAACCTATGTAATTGTAATTAACCAATAACACCTCAGTAAATTTAACAATGAAAAAAAAAAGAAATTCACTTAATTTTTTGTCCCAAATTAAGTTTCTTCCTAGTACCTACCAGACAAGACAAGCACTGTTTCTACTAGGCACGTTGAATTCTCATTTACATGACTGACCCGAGCTTTGCATACCAATGGGTCTTAGCTGGCTTTGGGTGACTGGTTCCCTGGGTTATGTCTGATTTCACTCATATAAAACCCTGGAGAGTGGGATCTGCTTTACAGCTGAAATAAACCTCAGATGGCAGGTAACTGGAGGCGGCTCGGTGCTGTCTGGACCATCTATCCCAACACACATTATGGGGCCCTAAATAATAGCCCAGGGGTCTGACCTTATCCCTACCCTAAAAATCCCCTGTCTCCCTTAGGCTTAAGAAAATCTCCTTCTCTAGACACAAAAGGATTGAGAACAATCCTTACTAACAAAAGTGATAATAACTTCCCTTTAAAAAACAAATCTCATCATTTGTCCTCACTCTGATGCTGGTTTTTTTAATAGTGTTAGTTGATAAAACTTGGTATCTGGGTCAGCCCACAGTTTTTAGTTTCTGCCCATGGGTTCCTTGATTTTTCCAGAATAAAGAGATGTGACATCTTTTGTATTCGTATAGTACACAGAATTCCAATTTTAAGAGAAAGAACATCAGAGCCCAAAGGTATGACAAATTATTTTAATAAAAGTTGGTTTGTATTTTATATATTTCTTTAAATTCCCTAGCTAGAGAAAACATGCCTGCTATGAACTGTAAAAATATCTGGGGCTATATAATATTGCCCATTTCTTTATTAATTAACCATAGTGGGCATTTCATAAGAAACTGTTGCCATTATTAATGTATCCAAAATTCCAGTGTTTCTATTGTAGGCTTATGCTGTGTGTGTAAAACTAAAAAGTATACATGGATGAGTTTAAAATGTTGGTACATGTACTTGTCCTCTACTAAAAAGCCCAAAAAGATTATAATTATAGTACTTTTATACAACTGGCAGTGCAGTGGGTTTATCTGTGCCAGAATCACCACAAACGTGAGAGTAACGTGAAACTAGGTGATAGGAAGTTTTCAGTCCCATGACAATCTTATGGGACCACCGTCGTATATGCAGTTTGTCATTGACCAGAGTCACTATGCAGTCAATTACTATGTATGGACCAATCATAAGGTGACAGATAAAAAAAAGAGAAGTCCTGAAGATCAGGAATAGAAAGACACCAAATTCAGAAACAAAAAATGAGCCCAGAAGACCAAAAACAGACCAAAGCTCATTTCTGCCAATCTTACTCCATCAAAATAACTAAATATTAGATCTCAGCCCAAAGGATGACGTATTTACTATAAGCAACAATGAATACTGCAGAATTCTAGGAAAAGGAAAAAAGCTATCTAGTCCTTTGGCAATTTCTTTATTGTAATGGGATTTTACTTGTAGCAAAGGAGAACAACATGAGGAATAGAAGGGATCACATGGAATGCTTAAGAAGCAGGAAATACTGACACTGAGTTTCTGTTGGTAAATTGCCCTAAATCCCAAACCAAGTGGCTGGTGTCCGAGTTTCCTTGTCTAAACAGTCACAGTTTTTGAAAACGATTTATACCTATTTGGCTCACTTCCTATGGAGCCCAGGCAGGGGATGGAGGCTGCACAGAATGTTTGTCTGAGAGTAAAGAGCACGCAGGCACCAGCCCGAATGTTATCGAAGGCTATATGGTCAGAGGTGAGGGGGGAGCCTCTACCCTTCAGGAATCCGGTGTCCTCGGTTGCATTCTCACTGCAGTGAGGTTTGGTGATGGGAGGCCCATTCTCTGGGTAAGGACACCTTCTTAGTGGTGTCACCTTCTAAAATGTTGACACCATGCATGTTCTGCAGGTCTATTGCCCCTGCCCCCTCCCGGAAATCTAGGCCTCTCTCCAGCAGCACATACAAGAGACTCTGCTCACCTTGAGGCAAAGAATATTGGTACTAATCACTTGAGATCTTAGTACCTGGCTGGACCAAGGCAGGCATTCCATAACCACTGAGCTAAATGATGCCTCATCCACTCTACATCCAAAAAAGTAGTCATGAACCAACAAACCAGACCCCACCCAAACCCAACATCTGCAGACACGTCAGTGCCCCAAGACAGTACGCAGAACGGAAGCATACTCTATATTGCCCACATGGAGGGAGCTGTTTCCAGAGATTTGAATGATCTTTAATGTTAGTTGGTCCTAAACGTTAATGTTATCCTGTTTTACTTTCATCATAAAAATCTTGCATGCCTGTATCTTTCAGTAAAGCACCTGGTTGCCTGCGAAACCAGGGCATCTGCACAGAGAGAGAACTGGGTTCAGAAGTGTTTCTGGACGGTCCTCTCACAGTGCAGTCACCTGCCTCATGGATGCGCATCAAGAGCTCACCCACCCTGAACCGCTCCCCTCGTGAGCCGACCGGGAGAGGAAGGTGTGGTTCCTCAGGCATGGGCGAGAGGACACAGCGTGGCCATTTGTGGGGGTGTGGGTTACATCTGAGCTGTTTCCAGCTGATTTCATCAGCCACCAAGAGGAACGCTTTCATGGGTGTCCAAGATGTGATGATTTTAAGAATGATCAGGAAAAGATAAGAAAGAATAAAGCTGTTGGAGGGAGAGGGGATTTGTCATGGGTCCAGGGCTTCCTGTGAGGTGTCTTCCCAAGGTCTGGAGCAGGTCTGTGGCATTCTGGACATTTTGGGCTGGATCCTGCTTTGTGGTATGGGGCTGTTCTGGACACCATGTGATGGTTTGCAGCATCCTGGGCCCTAACACACTTCACATCAGTAGCAAACCTGCTACCCACACCAGGTGTGATGAGGAAATTGTATGCAGACATTGCCAAGTAGCCCCAGGGATCCAACTGCCCCTCGTTGAGAGCCATTGTCCTAGACATTCACAGTGAGGGGAGACCAGATGTGTCAGCTCAGAGGCTATTACAAAATATCATGGCCAGAGTGCATGAACCAATAGACACAGAGGCTGGAAGTCCAAGGTCAAAGTGCTGGTAGAGGAGGCTCCCGGTGTCCCAGGCTGAGAGGGTACTTCCTCTATCCGTGCTCATCTGGATCTTCCTCGGTGCATGTGTGGGGAGAGAGAAATCTCTCTTCTTGTTATGTGGGCACTAAATCCATCGTGAGGGTCTCACCTTCAGGACACAATCTAAACACAGTCACCTCCCAAAGGCCCCTCTAAATACCATCACATTGGCAGTTAGGGCTTCACTATGCGAATTTAGGGATAGGGCACAGACATTCACTATGTCGGGGGTGGCGAACCTATGGCACGCGTGCCCAAAGTGGCACGTGGAGCAATTATTTCGGCACGTGGAATTATTGTTTTTTGTTATAAAAACATCCTATGCCTCTTATAGACATAAAAATAATCGATACCTCTATCTCACTTGATGGGTTGGCCACGCGAGTCGAGCGAGTATACTCTTATTTCATAAACTTTGGCTCTCAATCGCCAAAAGGTTCGCCACCCCTGACCTATGTCATAATACTGGGTCACTGCTCCAAAAGGGAGAAGGTAAGCTACCTGCTGAAACTCGTGGGAGAGTCCTATCCAGGGGCTGGAGGGACAAGTCGTTCTGCTAAAGTGTCCTCATGTCTACCCTGTACTTGTCGCTTCACCTCAGTAACCTCAGAAGCCCCTGGAACTTCATGCCTCTTGGGCTTTGGGAGGCTTTTGATTAGAGGGGCAGCCGAGGGACGCGAGTTAGTGTAACTGACACAATACAAATGGCTTGTCACATTTCCTCTCTCACTTGTCTGCAGAGTAAGACGGTGGGAACATGCACACAGGGAAAAATAAAAGTCTAAGCCGGCACTGGTGCGGATGCCGTGCTGGCGTGCAGCCTGGCAAATGAAAATGTAAGACGTGTCAAATGCGTTGTGAGAATTCCTCACTCACCAGCGGAAAGAAAATGGCACCCTCTGCGAGGGGCCCCTGGCGAGTCCTTCCATTTATGTCACTCAGGAAGTGTGTGATACCAACCCTGTCCCTTGTGTGAGGTACGTGTTCAATAAAAAAAATTGATTTCAGTACCACTTGGGCAAAAGTAATCGCAAAGAGTGTTCTTTTCTGTAACGAGGAAATATCTCATCATTTATGTCTCCTGGTAGTCATTTTACCTAAGCACTAAATTTGCAAGCCACAAGCTATTCACTGTCTTAGTGAAGATATATACTGTTTTCCTTGTGTGGTTACAGACAACTGTTAACAAATAATAAGGGGGATATTTGCAGCTCCAGGATCATAGGAGGGCCTAACAAATGTTCAACGAAAGAGTCTATTTCATTGAATAAAAGGCTGCTTCAATAATCACATCTTAGCAATCTGTTATTTAAATAGTTAGACTATAGAATTCTGAATTTAGCCCATGGAATTTTCACAGGATGCTCTTTCTTCTTCCCTCCTTACCAGTCTCTGATATATTTCCTTCTTTCAATCACGCTCTTGCTCCACTCAAGTCTGTTGGTCCACAGACCTTTAGACCAAGAGTTTATGAACACACCCTCGAAAGAAACACACCCAAGTCTCCATCAGCTCGGGGCCCAATGGAAAACAGATCCAATCAAGTCATGTTACAGCTTTTCCACTGGATAACTCCTGGTTCTTACATTTCCACAAGGCTCTCTTTATAATTAGTGCCCAGTGCTATAGACTGGCCTATATATTTAACACTGAAGGGAGAAATATCTACAGTAGATAATTCACTCCAAATTACTTGGCTCTGTTTAGTTTTATTACACCTTCAACTAAAACTCATTCAGAATAAAGTTTATTTCAGAATCAGAGCATTCTGTTATACTTTACACATATCCCCCCTGGGAGGCTGAACATACCAATGGCCAGACCCTGAAGAAAGACAGAACGTTGATCCATAGCCTGTAACAACCTGCCCACGATGCCAGTTCTCTGTCCACCATAAACCCAGGAAGCCAAATGGTGATAAGTCAAACTTGCAGGAAGCCAGACTGGTATCTCCAGGGTCAATCCACGAAACTGAACAGTAACTTCTGTAACAATTGGCCCCACGTGGCCAGGACTTGATTAATAATAACTGGCAGCTTCCCAAATTTAGGCACCAATTTAGGACCAATCAGAGAGAGTCAAACGTGTTCCCCTAACCAATCACACAGGGCACCCTGCTTCTCCTTGGCCCTCTTCCAGCTTCCCCAGGCTACCGGCCTCCCTTGGGGCCCCCTGAGGCCCCCTTTTCTCCACTATGAAGCTTCCCCACTCCCCTGCCTGCCTAGGAGTTCCTGCCTAACACAGATGATGGTGGTCAATTCCCTTGTTCCAAGAAGCTCCGAACAGACAGCCTTTGCTCTTTTCACTTGGTTGGTCTCTGTTTATTTCTGTTCCGCCCACCCCACCAGCATGAGAGTGTGTGCATTCTTAAGTAAACTGCCCACTGGTTGGTGGCTTTCCTGCTCAAGGGTCTTTAGGAGGCTCTTCATTAGGAAGAAGGACAACATCTGCCCAGGGTCTAAAAGCCCCAATAGGCCCCATGAAGAGATGACCATGCAGAGAGACATGAGAGCTAACTGAAATTGATGAGAATGCTGAATGGGGGGGCAGGCGATCAATCACCCACACTGTGTGATCTGGTCAGGGCATGAGCATGTGGCAAACGGAGAGGTGACTCCTTGGTTCATTTCACTAATCTTGGTGGGGAGTGGAGATGAATTGACAAGAACCTTGGCCCTGACCAGCGGGAACTGTCAGCATACTGATCTGACTCGATCTCCTGCATCTGGAACTTTTCTTGGCATGTCTACCTCTAGTAAAAAAGAGGGAATAGGAAAATACAGATATTTGATACCAATAAATTAGTTTGTAGGATCTATGAAAATGCTCTAATAACTGGGAACACGAGAATTGCAAAATATCCTTTTTATGAGAATTTCCCACCCCCCCTTTTTTTTAGAATTAGAGTTCTTTTAAGCTCTAGATTCTGTAATGTTTGTTCTCTAGGAACTTAAAAGATAAAATCCATCTGCTTGTTCTTTTAACAAACATTTACTCATTGTGAGATTTTTGTTGGCCTTGGACTTATTCAAAAGGCAAACAGTGGTGACATGATCAGACTTGTGTCCCAAAGCAACTGAGAATAAACTTCAGAATAAATTGTATTTTAAAAACATTCAGGGAAAGCTAGGATGGCTCAGCGGGTTAAGCGCTTGCTTTGAAGCCCCGGGGACCGAGGATCGAATCCCGGCCCCGGCCCGTGTGGACCCACATGCTGAACTGGGCTGTGCCCCCAGCTCAGTTCTTGCCGGGACCTATACTGGAGGCTCCCGGCCCAGTTCCTGCCCTGCGCAGCCCCGTGCCCACCTGTGGAGTGAAACTATATGGAAAACGAATGTCAACTATGGAGACGGCTCTGGGCCCTCCCCCTTCTCTCTGTCTCTGTTTCTCTCTGTCAAAAATCAATAAAATAAATTTTAAAAAACAAAAAATCTTCAATGTTCACTTTCTGTTTCTTCACAACGTAAAGCTATGCATTTAATAAGCGCTGCCATCCCATCAAGCTTATCTTCCGGGAAGTCCCGTGACATTTAAAGGACGCACTGGAACATAAACATTCGTGACTATGTACGTGTGGTTTCCAGTGAACTGGTGCTCTTCTCCAGTGGAAGGATCCACTTCCCGAGACGAGAGATCCCTGGTCATACTGTTCATAGTAATTTGGGAGACAGTGGAGCCACAACGCTGCTAATGTGAAATGAAAATGAATTTTCGGTAATGGAGAGCTTTGTATGAGCAGAGCTTGTGTCTCCCTGTCATGTCTACCTGTCCATGATGGACGAGAACAATGCTCACGATGCATGCTTCAGGCCATGAAGCATGAAGCCCTCTCCACCCCCTACTCCCTGCTCCCCACCATCCCTTCATAGCTCGGACAATAGGGCACAGGCACTGAGATCGCTCTATTATCTCACTGTCCTCATGAACAGCACTTCCTAGTCCAGGAGGTTCTTGCCCTGGCAAATAACTTGATTGTTCAATACAGAAATTTGTAGAAGACCCACCAAGTCTTCAACAGAACGCATCGGCAGACTTTTGTGTGCCTTACAGTTCTTTGAATTCCTTGTTTTGATCAGTTCTGAATTAATGGCGAGTTTTAGCGCTGAAAGACCTACCTTAATCCACACTTCAAATTCTCAACAACATCTGTTGTCACCTCCCCCAAGACACCGACAAAGCTCTGCTGAGTGGTGCTGTCCATCACTGGTGAGTAATACACTCAGGTCTGTGTTAGCAACAGGCTGGGCTGATGGTATCTTGGGGAGCCAGTGGTTTTCCGGCAGAAATTCAAGTATTGAAGGCTGCTGGGGAGTAATAATTTTTCCTCTACCCTTCTAGATCCTTCTGGCTGCTCTAATAATTAAACTGACATGAGAAAGATTAACAGGAGAAAACAAAATTAATTGCATATATACTGGGGCCCCAGAAAACTATCAGAACCTCAAGTAGTCAGGCCATTGGGCCTTAGATGTCATCCGGAGCTGAGGGGAAGGAATTAGAAGTCTGGGACTTCAAAGGGAAGACAATTTACAGGAAGATGGGAAAAGTAAACACTTGGCAAACAAATGTCTGTTGTGCCATGCGGAGACAAGGGGGCACAGAGAGAGGGCTGTGAGCAAACAGGCCTCGCCGCCCCCCAGCCCACCACCCTGGCTGGTACTGTCAGAGCTTATCTCTGCTGATGCAGGCCCTACATCTCAATTCCCTTAGGCAGTTAAGGAGGAAGCAAAAGCTCTTCCCAAAGTCCTTCGGGCTTTGGTTGTCTTTAGCTCAACATAATTCATCTACATACAGGTATGAAAGTGGTACCTTCTGGGGACATTCATTCATAACCCCTTCAAGGGCATGGGACAAAAGAAGCCTTTTGCGCTTGGCCTTCATTACACATGTTATAAAAATGATTCTTTAACACTTACGTTTTATATATTTTAATTAATAAGGCATTATTAGACTGAACAAGACTCAAATAGGGCAATGGCTAGTTTAGTTTCTAATTAGCTGTTCTTAACAATAAGACTGAATGGGAGGCAGCTTCTCGAAAGTTTCAGAGAGATTAGAATAAGAAAAGGGTGACAGACACGACTTGCTATAAATTCACTGCCAGGCCACTTAATCTCAGATGACTAATCAATTTGGTCTCATGTGAAGCTTAAACCAAAGGTGCTTTCTCTTGTCTTTTCTAAAAATGTCTTTCCAGGTTTTGATGTGTTTGTAAGTGGAGGCTAGCTTATCAGAGAAGTTCCAGACGGGGACAAAACAAACACACACACAAACAAACAAAACAAGCTTAAATGGTGCCATGAGTGAAACAGATGACTCTCAATGAGTCTGTAGGAAGAAGCGGAGCATATTCAGCATATTCAGGGTCAACAAGGGACTTCAGTTGTGCTGGATGATGCACTCAAATCCTCCCTGAGAATCTACATCTCAAGGATCTGCTGAAAAACTGCTTTGTACCTGAGATTTTTTTTATGGTTCGCTGGAGACTCCGTGAGATGGCCCTTTCCCAGGTTGCAACGTTGTGACAGATAAGTGTTAGTGGCTTATGCAAGAGACAGTTTCCTGGAATGACAACCTCATGGAGAATATATTTGCCCCGGGTCACAAAATGTACTTGACTTTCTAGCTTGTGTTCCTGTGTCTGAACTGGCTTCAGGTGAGCTTGTTTTGGCCATCAAAATCTAGAGTTCTTGCCAGTTTTCTTTTCCTCTTAAAGTTAAGAAATAACAAAACAAGCTCCCCGCAGTCAAACTCTGCGTGTGTGTGGAATATAATTATAGGCACCTGGGTAAGGTGACCAGATGTTAACATTGGTAAAGCGGAACACCATTGACCGGGGGGGAGGGGGTTCTTGATTAAAAATTGGGTCTATCTCCCGCCGTTCCCTAGCTTGTCGTGCATTCTTTCCAAAAATTGGGACTTTTTTAAAACGCCGCGGGACGCAGGACAAATTGTTAAAAATCGGGACTGTCCCACCAAAAGTGGGACGTCTGGTCACCTTACACTTGGGATTCCAGCTACTCATGTCACTTGCAGAGAGCTCTTTATTGCCAGCAAGTCCCCTTGCTGTTCCAGTATTTACCAGTCGGCTTCTTAGAAGAATAGAGATATGATGCCCAAAGATAAAACCCTAGTGAAAGAAGTATATTTCTTATTGGGAAAAATTAAGCATCTGCACTAAAAAAGAAAGATTTGTGCCTGTAATAAAACAGAAAATGGGCTTTGGAAAAAAGGTCTCATCACAATAAACTTGAGAGAACTTTAAATACTCTGGAAAGTTTTTGATCTCACAGAACAGAGGTACTGGCCTGGGAACCTCCACTCACCCGAGAGAGTTCTATGAAGGAGCCTAAGTAGGCAAGAAACTGGTACTGTTACTATGGCTGTGAAGTGGAAGAGCAATGACTCAGGGCCTGCCAGGTCCCAAGTATTGTCCTACGTACTCTGTGTCATTTATTTCTCAGGACAGTCCTGTGAGGTCAATGCTATTGTTATCTCTGTTTCAAATGTGAAGGGAGGGTCAGCCATTTGCTCCAGGGATCTGAGCTAGAAAATGCACACTACCACCCATCCCTGAGCCAGAAATAAACAGGAGCAAAGTGGGGAAAGATGCAAGAAGGAATATCAGAGAGTCCAAGGGCAGGACAAGATCTGCATTTCCTGTTCCCTTGCTCAGTGGTTCCCTGCAAACCCTGTCCCGGAGTTCAGACCCACCTGTATCACCTTTCAGCCCCCAACCTGACGGCACCCACAGCCCTGCCTCCCAGGCCATGAATCCCACCTCCAGCTGTTCCGGGAAAAGAACTCCAACCAGCCTTTTGCCAGCACAGTCAGTGCAGTTTAGAGCATTTTCTCTGTACAAGGTGAAGGCTTCTAGGTAAATATAACTGAACGCTTTTGGGGTGACTCAGGGCTTTTGTTGGGGTAGCATTTATTTTTCTGCATTATAATGATGGCCTCATGAGAAGCTGTGTGCCCCCCACTAAGGGGTCCCAGACAGTTCTGTTTGTGTGTGTTGCCTGTTTATTTCTGGTTTCTTATTTTCAATGGACTCGCCAATGTTAACCAGTGAGCCTTGGCATGCTTCCTGAGAATACGCACAGGCTCCCTGACAGCTACCTGCCTGGCTGACGCCCAGGGCTGTGGAAGGTCAGCTTTTCCCCCTGTCACGAGAACGCTGGCCAGACCTCAGTCACTGCTGTTACACCACAGGCTCAAGGCAGACAGCCACGTCTTGAGGGATGAAAAAAGTAAAAGGCTCAGAGAACTGGGTTCAGGACATAGAAACTGTAGTCATAAGTAAGGCTAACAAGTGCTCCTGAGATCCTGAAGGGACTCAAAAGCGTGACATAAAGACAGCTCTAACCAGGGGACACTGGAGGACAGCAGATGCAGACAGAAGCCCTACTGGAGGCTTCCTTCTCTGGCTACAGGCAGAGTTTACTGAGAAGAGAGATGCCCTAAATACTCATATGAGGGAATGCCAGCCAAAAAGGAGACTGACCATGAGCACTGAGATAGAAATGACATCAATTAACTTTACAGAAGCTGCTATACCTTCCGTGCATGTCCCTTAGATGCCCTGTTCCCCACTTTATTACACTGGTGTATAAACCATTGCTGCCATCAGCTCAGCAAATTATTCAGATTACTGAGGATCCCACATACATGTGAATAAATGTTTTTCCCCCCTGATTTGTCTATCACTAATTAATTTGCACCATCCACCCCCATCCCGGAGACGGGTGTGGTATGCTGAGGCATGCACATCTTAAGAAGAAAGTGCCGGGCTGTGCGTGGGGGTGCTGTGTTAAGCAATCTTCGGCTTTAGGGAGAGTAAAAACATGTAGGGAAGAGCAAAGGTAGACTGAACTGCTACTGGCCTACACTTGAGGTTGTTGAGGAGGGTCATGCGTGATAGGCACCAGAATAGGCAGCACTACAAGTTACATGGCCAGACAGGAGTAGTTCGTGGTGGTGGGTATTTGTGTGCATTGAAGACAGAGCAGGTTAACCTGCAATACCAGGTTGGGTTTGAGCTGGTTTCCTGACTGCAGGGGGAAGTGGGCTCCTGCGTCCACAGCCCACGTGGTTGTCTGGGGTCTTCAATACACCATCTCATGAGGCCTGAGTTCCATGTTGGGACCCGGGACCCTTGAGGTGAGGCAGGGGTGTCTCCCATCATTGGGCCTTTAGTAGAGACGTAACTGAATCATAATTAGATGTTTGAACAACAGCTTTCACTTCTAAAAATACTGTAAGTCCTTCACGTCTCCAAATTACCTGTGAATCTTGTGAGAATCTAAATAAACACATGCCATTGAATGTCAGCACCTGGCATGTCTTGATATGGTAATCACCCAGGTAATGCTCATGGACTGAATTAACTGAGCTTGTTACTAAAGGAATGGTGACAAATAAGAGGTAGAGTAAATACAGTTAAGTAAATCTGAGGAAAATTTTTAGTTTTATTCCTACTTTTAGTGTGTAATACAACCCGATACATATAACTTATTTCAAAGTAATGACATCATGTCCCCTACAAGTTGGATATGTGTTTAAAATATATTTTTATTTATTTATTTATTTTTGACAGAGAGAGAGAGAGAGAGAGAGAGAGAGAGAGAGAGAGAACTGAACCGGGGGAGCTCCCAGTTCAGCATATGGTTCCGCACAGGCTGGGGCCGGGATTTGATCCTCAGTCCCCAGCGCTGCAAAGTGAGTGCTCAACCCACTGAGCCATCCTGGCTTCCCCATGCCTATGTGTTTAAAAGTCACGGGCTCATTGCACAGTCCTAATGGCACATGACTTGAGTCTTCTGAAGGTGCTAATACCTTTTGTAAGAAATAATTTAGAGCTCAGTAAAATAATGGGTAGTAGGCTTCATAAAAGGAAATGTCTGACCTAGTGAGAACAACCCAATACCATATATAGGATGCTCAATGTTGATTGTGCATCAGAATCACCTGTGAAGCTTGGAGACCGAGAGAGGCTTTGGCCCCATGCCAGAGACCCAGACTCAGGAGGCATGGGGTCAAGCCCAGACATGTGTTATGCTGAGTATTTTGGAAGGTGATTGATTCCACGCTGAGCATGTTTCACTTAATTACTGTGTATTGAGTTCCTGCCTTGTGCTACAATTGCTGTTGACATATGTCTATCTACATAATTATGCATGTCCTTTAATCTGAGTTATAGAAAGTCACATGCCTTCGCCACATCCCTCCTCTAGTTCATGCCTCTAAGAACAGGAAAGCTGTCCCAGTACAGACATCTGAGCTATCAAAACCAGAAAGCAGAGAAGCTAGGAAATGAGAGGAAATGGGAAGTTCACAGGGGCATACTGATTGTGTGTGTACCATCAATACTACAGAACTGGTCTCAGTTATGAGCAAAAACATCAAAAATATGTTGGGAATTTGAAGGCAGACCCACCATGATTTTCCATTTCATGTGAGTCACATAAATCTCTAAAAATATCTTAGGACCAAAATCACATTGCTTATAAAATCTCTAGCAGCATACAGAGATCCAGTTATATGTAAGATTAAGAACACTTTTCACCCACAGCCAACTAAAATTCAAAATGAATGGGAAAAAAGCATTTAATTTGTAAGAAACAATATGACAGAAACTCTGCTTTCAATATCTGTATCTATATTTATATCTACATCCGTACCGATAATTAGAAATAGAAATAGATTTGTAATTTTGTTGAGCCTCACCTAGGATTGAAAAGAGAGGAGGAAGCAAAATATTGTTTCCCGTAAAATGAGGTGAGCTTGACTGCCAGATGTCTCGAATGGTCTTCTATCAGGGAGATTTATATCTCCTGGAAGCATTTGCCTCACGGCAGGCTATTCTCACTTCTAAGTGTTTGACAGAGTCTCCTGCCAAAACGGGCACACAGCTGAAAAACGGAAGACAAGTTCACTGCCAGAGCATGTGTATGCGCCCGGTGTCATGGGGAGGTAGGTGGCCACGCCTGCTGTGTGTGTAAATGTAGTCACACAGAAGCATTTCCCATTCACTTTCATCATAATAAATGCCACATGTGAATCACCAGGACCTTCATGTAGAGACTCCCTAACACAGCTTTCGCCACATGGAAAACGGAGTAAGACAGAATGGCTAGGTATATGCTGTCCTGTTCAGAGGCAAGTCATTTATTCCCAGTAGTGCCATAAGTAGGGATGACTACACACCGACACAAATTACTTGACAGGTGAAAATTTCAGTAGGAAAATGGGATCACGCCAAGTCATGAGCCTCAGGAAATAAAAGTAATACAAATAATACCCAACAAAAATGTCTAGACCAGCGGACGGAAACCCAGACTGCTCATTAGTCTCAACCCACTGACCCTGTCCCGCCACCCCATACATTTTCCTGGGGTGACTCAATGCATGATGCCTCAGCTGCAGGGTATGAAGCAGCTGCTGTCTGCTGTATTTAAACAAGTAAGAGAGGCCTAAACGTGCTTCACCGGCGACCCACAGCTAGTTCTAACGTTCTTCGTTCTTTGAACCATGTGTGATCTTATCTTTTCCATTGGCACTCACACAAAGAAACATTATCTCTTGTCTGCTTTATTCAAAAGGATAAATGTAAGAAGAAAATTACATAAGAAACCCATCTTTGGTTAATGAGCCAAGAAATGCTTGCCTACCTGTGGCTAGGCATTTTATTTTAAGATTAGGCTTCCTGTAGTTGTTTCTGTAGGTAGAGAATTAAAATAATTGAGCTATAATTTTAAATATCTATCGGTGGATGATGCACCGATTACTGTATAAGTCCTGAGTTTCAACCAGCATTTCCAGCTTCTTACTGGGCCTCTCCTCTTCCATGACTAATAGACATTGCAAACTTTTGAGTCCAAAATCGATCTCTTGATTCTACCAGCCTGTCTCCTCTGTCCTGTTCCTATTCACAGCGCTTGGCACTCCATCAGCCAGTCCTGCGGCTGCACCTTCAAAATACTTTCCCCACTCCTCTGCCACAGCTGGGGTCCAGCGCAGCGTGAGCTCCTCACCACACCCCGGAACCCAAACCCTCACCGGCCTTCCTGCTCCCCCGCAGCCTAGCCTCCAGCCATCAGCCAGGGAGAGGACTTGGGGTGCTGCGAAGCTCTGTCACTCTCTCCCTCGCATCTCCTCACCACAGTGCCCTCCGGCCCTTCTGTCTCCTTTACTGCCTGGGACACTCACCCCATGGCCGTTTCTGCCACCTGCCCTGCTCCCTCCTGCACTGGGGTGCCGCTCCTCCTGCGACTTTTGCCTCAGAAGCTCTCTCTCCAGATGGCTGAAGGTCTGGCTCTGGTCTATGGCTTTGGATTTGCTCTGGTGTCACCTCCTCAGACTGGCCTTTCCTGACCATCCCATTCAACACTCTCCTCCCTCTGTCACCTCCTAACCCCTTCAGCTATTCCATTCATATTCAAAGCAGAATGGAAATAGCATTTGCTGCCCTTTGAAACTGCTTCCACCACTAGGCCATGACCTCCAGGAAGCAGAAACTTGGATGTTTATTGAGATTGGCACATAATAGGCACTCAATAAATATAGGTTCAACGAGTAAGTGAATGAATGAGATCCATTCACTTCACACCTTGGAAGTTGATGGAAAATTATGCCAAATCCTTAAAATATCCAGTTCCTTTTTATGACACGATCTTGGCAACTGAATTAAAGAACCACATTCGACTTTTATGGTATGAGAACTGAATTGTGGCGCTTCCAGTCTGAAAGCTGGAATTCTTTATATTTAATTAGTCCCCAGGAGGTCTTAAATACTCGACTCATTGTCCCAATAATGCTGCTTTATATGCAGATAAGAAATTATGATCTAGTGTAAAAGTCATCCTGCAGTCTTAATTAGCTTCACATGTAATCCTTAAATCTTGCCGGGTGCTTCTCACCACACAGCTGGTGGCTTTTCTGTGTGTGCTCTAAGCTGTTCTGGGGAAAGGAGCTCACAAACGAGGCCAGTGGCAATGGCTTGTGAAAACCAGCTTGTGCACCAGAGAAGCGCCTTCCTCCTGCGTCAACCCCTGGCGTGCAGGGTGACACCACTGTCAGGCCACCCTGGGCCCGTGGTCTCCCCACTGGGCCTCACGTGCCCTGAGGCTACGTGCATACTTTCCACGGGGACCCAGGGTGTGGGGTAGGAGTGGAATCCATTTGCAGACCCCCAGTTTCCCTGTGCGCCCTTCCAGCCAAACTGTCCTGCACATACCTCCGCCCAGGCGCACGCCCGCCCGCAGCCTCCCTGCTCTGCCCGCACCAGCCAGGTCAGGTCCTCCCTGCGCCCCTGTGGACATGGGTCCACCCAAGGGCCCTGCAAAGGGGGGAGAAGGAAGCATCCCTAATGATGGGCAGCTCCCTCTTTTCTTTTCCAGAAGGTGGTTTCCAGCTATTTACCTTCTTCAATGTTGAAGGAGAACCAACTCAAGGTGTCATTTGGTAGATAATAATCCATACCTTCTGATGATGGATCCCTATGAGATTTGAAAATAACATGCAAAAGAAGTTCAAAGAATCAAGCATGAGTGCTGTCAGCAAAGGCCTGTTCCCTTCACTTGTATATGTGAGGGCTGTTTCTCAGTGTGTTAACCTATGAAACCAAACAACTGAGAAGGCGCGGGTACCGAGTGCTGTTCAGACAGGGGATAAGCAGTATTCATTTGTGCCTATACGCATTGATCGGGACGAAAGGGCTCATCCATCTCAGGAATAGGTTTCCAATACCATTTTAATTTTTATATTTAAAACTTTAACTAAGATGTATGATACATATGTCGTCTTGATCAATTGCATCCTTCTAATAATTACAGTGATAACTTAATCCACAAGGCAATGTTAACTTAAAGCCTAACACCATAAGAAATACTTAAAAATAAGTTTTTATTGGTATGTATCTTGTTTGCAGAAAGAATGATCAATAAGAGAACGTAGAAGTATAAAACACACCAGGCAGGGTACAACTCTTGAGGAATGTGGAATGGTCCTATGTTCAAGAAGTAAAGAAATGACATATATTTTTTAACATTAATAACCTGCTAACACATTATTAAAAATGATGATGTGGATATCAAACCACGATGGTAGTCATATTTCTTAGATATATTTAAGAGAGGGGTGTGTCTGTTTTATTTTTTAAAATATCATGCATGAAACTACATTCTCAGCAATGATTTAAGTTTAAAGTGTGAGAGGGGGTAAGAGTGGCCCACAGTTTTTTAGGAAGTTCACAAGCAAAATCCAATAGTAGACCTCTGCTCTCAATAATTCTGGTCACGATTCGCAATCTGATTCTGTCAACAAACAGAAAGAGCCCTCCGCCAGCCCCTGTGGTCAGTCTATGGAGACTACGAGGTCGGGCCGGGAGACCAGACCCAGGAAACAGGTCAGCTACAGAACAGAACGACTTCAGAACTTCAGGGAACCATAGGGAAACGAGAAATGGGGGCGCTCTCAGGCCTGAGAGGCAGGCAGGGTGGGTTCAGGCCCAGTTCATTCCCTTTCTTTCTTCTAAGATACTGGCTTGTTCTTTTGTATTTACATATCTGAGCCCTCTCTTCTCTGTCTTTGAAATACAGAATCTCATAGATATGTGAATTTAAAAAGAAAACTGAGCAGAGACCAGAGGACAAAGCATGACTCAGTCAGTTTTCCCTTCCCCTTTGTGCCTAATTATCACAGATACAACCCTGTTTACACACATGGGGTCACTCACCCATTCAAGATGGGCTTTGTTGCAAGCTGTACTTAACTACCGAATGCTCCTACTCATTGTTTGCTGCTCAGAGATGGTTACTATCCAATCCACTAGCACAGTCACGAGTTTACCACTTATAATAGTGAACTAGGGGAGGCCTTCTACTTGGTAACTGAAATATCTTTAGCTAGTTCTAGACCCTTGCCTAAAGGAAAGTTGGTCACTGAATCATTCCTCTATGTTCCAGTGTAAAGATGCTTTAGGAACAATACTCCTGTTTCTTTATTCAAAACATATTCTTGCCAATGCCCTTCCTCTCATTATCGACTACCTTTTCTCCCCCAGCCTGGACCAATCGTGAACCTAGGTAGGAATGGAATACAACTCTAATAGTGCCCTTTTGAGTAGGCAAGGTGTCACAGAGGAAGGTGACAATCACACTAGGAGATACAGTATCAGGTCAACTGAGGCACGTTCAATGCAGCCAAAAGAAGTACTGCTTAGGTTACCCCATTGTCCGCCGTTCCTGGGTTTAGCAGATTAGCATCCTGCCAAAAAAGCAAGGTCAAAGCCTGATCCTCCAGGGCACCCATTAGCTTCTCCCAGTAGCTGATGCGGCCTCCATACTAAACCCCAGAGACACCTGCACACAACATACACTGCTGGCCAAGGTAGGGGGTGGGGACAAGATGGAGGGGCGTCTGAAACACCCTGCCCTGACAGATTCAAAATCAACTTCAGGCACACACGGCCTACCCTCATCTCTGCATATGAAAGAGAGCACGTTTAAAAATCACTCAGGCATAAGATATGCAGGAGCAGTGAAAAACAGTGTATCCGAGAAGTGGTAAGAGCTTTATCAAAATAGCAGCTCTCGGAACAGTAATGCCAATACCCTAGTGTTTTCGAAGGGTGGTGGCGAGGCAGGATTATGTTTCAAAGCATGAATTGGTACGTTTTCTGTTTATTTCCCTTCTCTGTGGCTTGCTCACTGGAACGCCAAGGGAATTTGTTTCCTTCCCTAACACAAGGCAGAGACATGATCTCAAAACAGCCATGGGCAGAAGCAGGAGAGGGAACATCTGATGTCCCTTGAAGACTCGGGGCTTCAGGTTCCAAAGATTAGCTAAGACCGGAGCCCAGGGAAGGAGGTAGCTGGGAGGGCACCTCCAGTCCTCCCGTCTACCCGCGCTGGACACATGCGGGCTTCCCCACTGGTGGGGGACTTGAACACCTTGGGTGGGAAGGACAGCATCAGGGGGACACCCTGTCCCCGTCAGAAGGTCTGAGACATTCCCTGTAGCCTTCTGGGCTCTGAACTCACCTGTCGATCTTACACTTGCATTTGATATTTTCAACACTCATCCTCTTGCTTAGATTAGTCTTTAAACATAAAGAAAGGTAAAGTTATAATCCTTTGCCAAACTAAAGAGCTTCATAATATCACTGAAATATGTGTTATGAAAGATTATATTAAAACAAGGAACTAATAAGACCCACTTGATATTCCTATGGTATAGATATTTGCAACAATTTATGCTTTGATTTGACTCCAGATATCAATACTGATAGGGGCCATATTATCTGAAAATCGACTATTTTAAAGCAATTATCTATCACATACAATAATATAAAGAGGCAGTTTGGATCAGAATAATTTCTGGAGAAAAATTTTTTAAAAAAGATTTTTCTTTATTGTTTTTGACATAGACAGAGACGGAGAGAGACAGAGACAAAAGGGAGGGCCCAGAGCAGTCTCCATGCTGTACGTCATCAGTTTTCTGGTTTTGGTCCATACAGGTGGGCAGGGACCTGCGCAGGGTAGGAACTGTGTTGGGGGCCTTTCGCATGGGAGGCACACCCCTTGAGCCAGGGGTTGATCTGAGGGGTGAGAACCAAACTGGGGGCTCCCCGAATGGGAAGAACACCCCAGTTCAGCATATGGGTCCAAAGAGGTCAGGGCTGGGATTTGATCCTTGGTCCCCGGGGCTACAAAGCAAGCGCTTAACCTGCTGAGTCATCTTGGCTTCCCCTGGGGAAATTTTTTTGCATCTATTCCAATCAAAGAAATGCAATGTCTGAGTAAAAACAACCAGGTTTAGACTGTAGTCATTTAAAAATATTTCAAACTGGGTAGATAAGTTTTCCTGGAGATAAACAGGCTGTCCTTATTTACGACGAGTCTTACAGAATTCTAAAGCAGCAGTTATCAACCTTGGCCTTGTATTACAACCCCTCAGAAAGCCTCAAAACGAATGTTAATCTCTGTACGTCCCTGGGGTTGGGCTCAGGTGACCCCAGCATACCACCAAGATCAGAATCACATTCTAAAAGAGCGGGTTTCCCCTGCTTGGGTTTGCATAATACAAATAAGGCTTGCCGTCTTGTTTTTAGAGGTGTAGTGGTGGTGGTAGTGTGCTTCAGGCGAGGAAGGAGTGGGTGGCTCGCTCTCAATTGTCAAAGATGCTGTGGGACAGGTTATAACCAATGCTGAATAATTAAGAATATCTACGTATCACGGAGCGTGGGAATTTGGTTTATGAAACCCCAATATTATGATTTTAACCTACGGTGAATTCAAATAAAACTTAAGTATTTACTAGATGTCAAAGCAGCCTGTTCTGGAGGCCCTAGAAGCAAACAAGGAAGGTACCTGCCCTGCTCCCGCAGAGCTCACATGATAGAAGAACAGATACCATGCCACACCTACTGTGGCTGTCATCGCATTCACACAACGCTAGTACTTCTAGGGCTTTCAAAAGAAACAGCAAAAGAGAAAGGAAAGATATTCTTGTTCCTAGAGGTATCACCTTGGCAGAAGAAAAGCCTCTACTCCACCGGAAGGAGACGCCCTATCGCACCAGAAGGAGACACCCCTGTCCCACCAGAAGAGATGCCCCAACCCCATCGGAAAGAGATGCCCCTATCCCACCGGAAGGAGACGCCCCTATCCCACCGGAAGAAGACGCCTTACCCCACCGGAATAAGACACCCTTATCCCACTGGAAGGAGATGCCCCAAGCCCCCGAAGGCAATACCCGTACCCCACCGGAAAGGATGCCCCAATCCCACCGGAAGGAGATGCCTCTACCCCACTGGAAGGAAATGACACTACTCCATCATACACAATATGGGCTAATATGGGTCTTGCACACAACATTCCTTACATGCTGAATTTGAAGAGTACATAGATAAGGGTGCATTGAAACTGTCTTTCCTCCACTCTGGATAGCTGTGCGAAGAGGCTGAAACACCTCCATGCCTTGCTCCATTTGCTGAACCGCCATTAGGTCTGTTCTTAAGAATAAATAGCCCTTGTTATTCAGCCACCAGTGAATTCGTTCAGCAAACATGTCCTGAGTGCTGATTGCAGGCTTAGCAAAACATTAGGCATTGTAGGACACACAAATAAAGATGGGACAGGGTCCCCACTTAGTGTCTCATTGAGAGAAGGTGTGATGAGAGCACATTAAAGTAAGACAACAGGAACAGAAAACTACATGAGGAAATCTGAGATAATGAAAAGATCTCTTATCTCCGCTGCTCTGAGTTTAGAATGTGCTTGATCAGGGAGGCCACCTGAGCTGGGCTTTGAAGGACAGGTGGAAGTCAGGAGGTACACAGTGATGAAAGTGTACCTGGGAGGGGACAGCCAGGGTGAAGTGTGCTCAGTGGGCATGATGGTACAGATGCTGGTGTGGTTGGAGAAGTCATGAATAAGCATCATCAGACATAAGAGGCAGTGTGGGGTGAGCATGGGCAGGGTCTCCAATGTGACAGACACCATGATATTCTCCGAATAGAGACTCTCACATGTTGCTATTCTCTGAGTAGAGACTCTCTACTTAGTAACTTGTGATACAGTCTTGGTTTTCTATGCTGTCTGCAATTGCAGTAAAACAAACTAGCACATGTGATGAGATGACTGTCTTTGAGATTATTTTGCACGGATGGGTAGCTATCCGTTAATGACAACATTAGTCAAACGGTAGATGACTCCTCCCCTTGTCTAGTGTTTATAAGTGTTGTTAAGTACTTCTAAAATTTTTGTTGGCATTCTGTTTGTTGGCAGAAAGGGTAAAGAGTGGACTAAAATAAAGATCTGCCACCTTTATCAACCTGTTGAAATGGATGGCATTTTGCTAAACTTGTTAAAGGGATACAACATTGTTTGTTCTTTTCACTGAAGCTAATTATTACTTAAACAAACAAAAAACAAACCACCTTCCTGAATGATGAGATGATACTTTGCTCAGAAGGAGAATTAACATTCTTGGAAGGTTGCAAAGAGGTGTGTGGGTGTGCATTCACCTGGATTAGTGCACTACAGTGCTCAGAAGGATGTAGTGGCTGATCTTAGCACACTGATAGACCCAAGGGAAGACACACACAGGACTACAGGAAGAGGCCAATGGGAAGAGATGATGGAGGCGGAGCATCTGACATGGCTCTTAGTGCTCCTCTTCCATCCTCATCAGAATGATGGGGAGGGACAGTTGTTAATAGCTACCTGGTGACGGAGTCCAAGGAAGGTAAACTGCTTACCTAGAGTGTGGTAGCCACTCTTCTCAAAGCCCCAAACTAAAGAATGACGGAGGAAGAGGTGCAATTCACAGAGGAACCCCAGAACAATGATGGCAAGAAGCCCGGTATTCCTTCCAAAATGCTGAGTGTCTGCATACATCTGGTAAACCTCAGCAGGTAATCCAACTGGCCTTTTGGCTGATTATCTTTATTAGCACAATATCCTTTTCTTCAGTTAATGTTTTAGTTAATTTGCTTGCTTAATGTTTTGCTGATTTGGAATTCATTTTAAGATGATGGTCAAACAGGAAAAAAAGGAGTTCAGTTATTCATTTAGCAGATATGATTGAAAGTCCGTACGGTAGGTTACAGCTGCTGTTCTAGGTACATTAGCTACATAGGTGAACAAACGAGACAGAACTTTCTGCCCGTCATGAGCTCACCTTTCAGTGTGGGGGGACAGACAACAAGCAGGACAAGTGATATGTTGTAGATTAGAAGGTGATCAATGCTGTGGAGAAAAATAAAGCTGGGAAACAAAGAAGTTGGGGTAGAATTTTGAGAACAGAGGCCGGAGAGGTTCTATTGGGAAAGTAGCACTTGAGTAAAGATGTGAGTGGGCTGCAGCCTGAAATGCATGGACACTTGGAGGGAGAGGAGTCCAGGTAGAGGAAGCAGCAAATTCAAAGGCCCTGAGGCAGGATTATGGCTCAAGTGATCAGGGAACCACAGTGATCCAGAGACCTCAGCATAGTTAGTGACAGCACCTGGGGAGAAGATGAGGTTGGAGCGGGAACAGAGGGCTGGTTGTATAAAGTTGCATCTCATAGGCCTTTACTTTTCACCAAGACAGAAGAGCAGCTGTCAGAGGGCTTTGGAGAAATGACGGCTCTAAGGTTTTAACAGGACTACTCTGCCTTCTATGTACAGAGCAGACTGGAGGTGGAGGGGAGGGAAGAGGCAGGGACACCAGGAACATGGCTGTGGTAGCAATCCAGGTGAGAACAGATGGGAGTTTGGGGACACAGTGTCAGATGAGAAGTCAGATTCTGGGAACATACAGAAGGAACACAGATTTGTTGAGGGATTGGACATGAAGGGTGAGCAGTCAAAGGGGACAGCAAGGTGCCTGGCTTGGACCATTTCAAAGACACATGGTTATTGGCTGTTGTGAGGTAGACTGTGGAAGGACTGGGTTTGGGGAGAAGCTAAGGAACTCAGGTCTGGAGATGTTAGATTTGAGGTATCCATTAGACACCCAGTAGAGATGCTGGACAGACAGCTGGACATAGAGATGTGGGATTCATGCCAGAGATAGCTACTGGGGAATTGTCAGAATACAGATGATCTTTCACCATGAAACTACATGAGGTCACTGAAGCTTTGAGTGAGAGCTGAGAGAAAAGAGAAGATGTAGATGATGATTGTTTTTTCATTCTTGGTTCAAAGTCACTGCAACTTTCATATGAATGTGTAAAATTCAACACAGCATTTTCCTATAAAAATTACCACTGTGATACGATATTTAAAGGGAAAAGAATTAGCAAAGGTCACATTTCCTTTCTTCTAGATAGAATATAATGGTGCATTTATATATATTTGTTGTTAGATTTTGCTTTTCTCATTTAAGAGAGAAGTTATTGATCCCATAAAGCCCAGGACGTAGATATTTTCCCTTCTAGGTTTAAATGATGTGTGATGACATGTAACAGTAAAAGTTTAATTTAGCAAGGGCAATACAGAGCCTCAAACATCCCTGCCTCTGACTGACTGCTAGATAACGGCTCCCACGAAAGAAGAGAGGCCTGGAAGCTAGAAAGCCAATCAATAGTTCCCTATTCTGTTGTATTTTAATCCACCCACAGAAATAAAACACGCAAAGTCACAATACCGAGCAGAAAGTACGCGGGCACTAGACTGATTAGCTATTGATTTCCCCTCCGTTTTCTAGAGGAGCAATGGGAGTTTACCAGAAGCCTCAGCTCTGTCCTGTAGGAAACAACCGCGTCATGAAGAGAAAGGCAGCTAGGGAGAGGGTATCTCGACCTTTTGAGCTAATGGCTGAGTTTAAACGCTCTACAAAATCCACAAACGGCATTTATATTAAATTCAAACTAAATGTAAATATCAAACTGTATTTATTCCATGCCTTAGAGTGCAGTGCACTGCACGTATAGCAAATCATTGCATTTATTAGACACAGATCGGAAAGCTGGTTTCCGGGTGAATACAGGCGGGCTGGTGACCTGCAAGAACTCGGGTTTGTCCTGGGGGGTATGAAGGGGACCGGGCAAGGGCAGGTGGACATGGCTGGTCCCCAGATCACAAAGGGCCCAGTAGGCCACGCTTAGAAATCCGAGTAGCAAAACAACCCACGTATCTATGTAAGATTTGTGTATGACATTTGCGTCCATACCTGGTATTCCAACTGTCCCAGGAATGGAAATCATGCCCCTTTGCCCACTGTCACCTGCTTTCCCCCAGGTCCCAGAGACCAGAGAACCGGAACCTTTGGCACAGTGGGTGGTCCAGCTTCCTCATGTCAGACCTTCACTGATATGTGTCACCTACAGTCAGACCGGCCGGGCTTCCTGCTGTACTGACTGACCAACAGCCCCTCTGGAATGATCTCTTTGATCCCAGATGCCTACAGGAGGATGGTGGTCTGTGTGGAGGCTTGTTCCTGTGTTTCATAGTGTCTCTAGGCATCCATCAGTCTTGGTGTGGACACCTTTGCACTTACAGAAGGAGGAGCCCGGAGGTCTCTCTGGACTGGGTTCCCACCGCTCACTCTGCCCCAGGCCCGTGAGGCTCCTTGAAGGTCTGAACCCACTGGTTCCCTCCCAGCTCCCCTTCCACATCTACAGAGGTTGCTCCATCGCCCAAGGATTCATGTGGCCCAATCTCTCCTCCTTCAAGTCTTTGCTCACACGTTACCTTCCCAGCAACTCCCATCTTGACCTCAGCCTCCCATTTACAACACCTTATGCTAAGTGAAAGAAGCCAGGCACAAAAGCTCACACGTGATGTGATGTCATCGATATGAAACAAGGAAATCCATAGAAACAGAACACACAGTGGTGGCTGCCCGAGGCTGTGGGGGGGGGGACATGGGGGTGACTACTTCATGGTGCGGTTTTCTTTGGGGTGATGAAAATGTTTTGCAACTCCATATAGGCAGTGGCTGTACAATACCGTGAAAATATGCAATGCCACAGAAATAGCATACTTTAAAGTGGTTAATTTTATCTTACATGAATTTCACCTCAACAAAAAACCCCCAAAAAACAGAAAGCAAATGCAAATGGCAACCTCACCAATTATAGTCGCCATTACCCAGGCCCATTTCTCCCCATGGAGCGTCTCTGACACACAATGGAATTCAAGTGTGTGTTCTGTTTAGTGCACATTTCCCTTCTCCCAACGGTAAACTCCGCAATGACAAGGCTTTCTGTCTGTTTTGTTCCGTGATGTCATCTGTGGGCCTGGAACAGGCCCAGAACAGGGTAGGTCATAGACAAATATTTGCTGAATACACAGATGAATGTGTGACTTCTTTAACAGTCATTAATAAAAGATCCTCCCTATTTCTTCAAGACCAAAGTAAAGGCAGACGAGTCTCTAAAAAGTAGCATTAAAGAGCTGCTATGGTCTCAACCAAAATAGATTTAAAAACTGAGGGGCGGAAGAGAAGTGGCGTGTGTCCCATTCCAGTCCCAGGGCTCCGGCGCTGGACATCATGATCATGTTCAATTTGCAAGGATTAGAAATGTCAACAGACATTGTGTTTTCCTCTGAATTGCAGAAGAGAAATCGGGGCCTGGGTTTTACACTAGGAGAACTGGCAAAAACGCGGCCTCCGATCGGCGGGCTGCGTGGGCACGGGGCTATGTTCTGCGCGTCCACTCAAACCCACGCACCCTGCCGGGAAGTGTTTGCACTTCACGGGGGACACTGTGGAGCCGCGGGGTCCTACCTATGAGCTCCTTGTTCCGCACGTCCAGGGCCATGTTGCGGAGCGCGGTGGCCACGGCGCACACCACGCGGTCGTTGTCTATTCGGAGCAGCTCCACGAGGATGGGCAGGCCTTTCTCCTTCCGGACAGCAGCTCGGATGTACACGGACCACTGCGGAGAGACGGGGCGGACACGTCAGAGGCGGAGGCGGGAAGGGCGGCACACACGCTGCACGGCCGGGTTTGCACACTGCTGTGTACAGGAGCCGAAAAGGGTGAATGAGCAGGCCCTAGAGGCGCCGTGAGGTGAATCCGTTAGACATGTATGTGAGTGTTTGCACATTATTATTATTATTGTCATTATTTTGGCCTTCGACATAGAAGAAAGGCATCAGGGTTCATCAGCCAACCACACGTTGCTTTTCTGGTATCAGCATTTTTGGCACTTGAGTTGGAAAGCTGTTTGTAAGCGTTTGTGTGATGTGTGGACCTAATCCCCTGTGTGATGGTTTGGGACAGGGAGGGCTGACTGTTGACATTAAGAGGAATGAAAAAAAAGAACTGGGAAAAGCTGTAAATAGTAAAAGGTTGAGTGTGTTCAAGATCTGAATTTGGAGGTGGGGCACAGAAATAAGTTGCCAAACATACTGTCAGTAAGTTGTCTGTGAACAATAAAGAATAAATAAGTCAGAAAAGGGTAGGGGTGAGGAGCGGTAATTAGGACATCGAAAAACAAGAGTAAAAATTGTACATTAAAAAGTGTAAGATGAAAACGTATTGCATCTAGGGTCATCATTCAATGTCTAATTTATAAAATGATGTAACTTTGTGTTGGGTTGGTGGTGGCTGGTTGGTGGCCTTAACGGAAGCCACCTAATCTCCCAGTTGAATTATACTTGCAGTATCAGAATGATAAAGCATTCCAATTCATTTATTAGGATGCAGGTAGGCCTAGATTCTTCACACATTTGCATATACGCTTTATATTCCTGTACAGTGGTCCAGAGAAGAGCATGCGCTATAAATCAATGCAGGTGAGGACTTAATCTGTCACAGTATCATTTACGATCTAAGAAAATGACATTGAGGAAATGAAGTTTTGGATTCTGTGGTAGAGTCCTCCTGGGGACCCTCAACAGTGGAGTGAAGTCCCTGCCCCTCCCCCACCAGGCCCCTCCACCCCCTTCCCCATTGGGGCGGACACCCCAGAGCTGGCTCTCACCTGTGGCAGGCAGGGAGCCCCCTCTGGCAGTGAACGTAGGGCACACGCCATGCCTGCCACATCCTCAGCCCAGCCCTGCATGAAATATGAGATTAAAAAAACACACAACTTCATCCCGTCCTAACATAGAAGTCACATTCACATAGTTTCTTAGTCACCATCAACTCAGCCCGCACACTTGTCTCCTGCCCTCACTCTGCCCCCAGGAAGCCTGGTGGGGTGGGAAGCAGACACAACTGGCCATGAAGCCCCTCCTGCGTGAAGTGAACGATTTCACAGCCCTGTGCTCGGGGAGCAGAGAAATGGATGGTCAGGAGGCCTGAGACATGGACAAGCAAGGAGGTTCGGAAGCTGCTTCGTGGAACTTGGACGGGAGCAAGTGCTGTCTTCTCCCTGGGAGGGTGGTTCTCTGTGACAACACAAAACCTCCTTCGTGCCCACTGGAAATTGCGTTGGCGAGTGGGCAAGCCGAAACTCGCTTGTTAGCTACCTCCTCCACGACTGGTAAACCTCTGGTCTCCGGGGCCCAGAAAAGACGGGGACCAGAGCTTATGCAGCCCCCTTCTTTCCCTAAAACAAAGTGGGGGTGCTACAGAGAACAGAATTCCATGGGTGGGCTCAATGTTCACAAAGGGTGAGCTGAACATCAGCGATGTTCACACTGGGGAGATATTCTGGACCTTGAGAGGCCGCAGGGAATGTTCTTGGGAATGTGGCCCGGCTGAGGCATGGGCTCGATGGCTACCTTCCCAGCACCACCTCATTCCAGCCCCGGATGCCGGCTTGGATGTTAGTGATCTCTTCTACTGCCCCAGGCCTCTGGGAAGTGGCCTTAGTATTCTTATTTTGTAGATGCGGGAATCTAGACACAAGGTCGCTAAATAACCTGCCCATAGTGGCCAACTGTGCCCCTGACCCCCAGTCCTGTTATTCCAAACCTGCTGCTCTTTATGATGCTGACGTGACTGCATTCCTTCCTCTGCCATCATCTCATTCTCTCTCCCCTAATTCTCTCTGCTCTGCCTTCCAGAAACGGCCCTCCCCTCCCCTCCGTCCTTCCCAAAGTTGACAGAGGAGAACCCGGCCATATCTGAGATGAGCCAAGAAGGGGAGGCGATGACTTTAACTTCTCAGAAGCCCAGCGCTTACATCCCTCCTGTGCGGGATGAAAAGATGATCTGGTGTTTGGAAAACCAGGACAGTCCTTCAGCTGTGCTGGGAAACGATTTAAAAAAAGAAAAAAAAAAAAAGGCTACATGTGGCCAAATGTGTATGCATTGTAGGTATCCCTTTTTGATGTCAGAAAATGGTCAATAGTGGTGAGTCCTCTGTGTGAAAAAAGATAAGCAGATCTAGTCTTCTATGATTGCTAGTGCTGGGGAAAAAATTAACTTTAATTTAGAAACTTAATTGTATATGTGTTTAAATGTGTGTGAAAAATTCCCTATGTTAGTTAGCTTAGTGTACAACTGAGAATAAATTATTTAGATTTCACTCAAAAGATGTTGCAAGTGTCCACAGGTTGTCTCGACAAGCCAGGATGCAGGACAGTGACGCTTTTTAAGTAGCAGGTGAGCAATCGACCAATCTTGGAGCAGGTCACATGCAACGACGAGTTGACCCACAAGAGGGAATAAAAGACTCACAGAGGTGACAAGGGGAAATGCACCCTGGAGAGAAAGGCACTGGGACAATGACAATGGCACTGGGTTGAGTCCTCAGGCGCACTCAACACAGACACACGAGGCTCCTGTAGTTTTTCTGAAAGAGAACCGAGGGGCCTCGGCAGCACAAGTGCCTCGGGTGGTTAGAGAGGCATGCGGGTTGCCAAGAGTTCTGTGATCAAGACTGGGAGTGTCTCTGGCATAGAAACAGATGAACAAGAGGGAACGGTGTGCCACAGCCCACTGTGGGTGAGGGGGAACTCTTCGGGGGGAACTTGGCATTGGCAGACGGAGTGAGAGCACTGTGTGTGGAGTACTCCAGTGTCCGGGGGAGGCACACATCAGGCGTGGGCTGGGATGCCTTTGAGAAGAACAGAGCATGAGCCCAAGAGAGGATGCCTGATGACCCAAGGGGAGGAAAAGAAACGGGAGGAAGAGGAGCAGGGCAGAGGGGAGCGTGATCAAGAGGACATGGAGGAGGGGGAGCGGGCCCAGGAGGCAACAGCACAGACACAGCCCCCAGATTGTTCCCGGAGATGTGTTTTCCAGGGAGGACCTCGGAGCACGCAAAACAAGCTGGGCTACACGAAGCCTAACACTGAAGCCCAATGCCAGGCAGAGCTCCGCTGTTTAACACGTATGATCTCACCTAAGGCTCACCCCACGGCTCTGCAGGAAGAACTAGCGTTACTCCCATTTCATAGACGAGGAACGGGAGGCGCAGCGAGGTCCGCAGCAGCCTGCAGATGCTGGCCCAGGGCTGGCGCCAGGGGGCACGGCCCCAGGGATGCTGTGCTCAACCACCACTCTCTCATCTGCATCCGGAAGACAGTGTAAGGCACACACAGCTGCAGGCACAGTGATGCAGCCACTCACAAAGTCACCGGTTAACCTTGGCCTAAATCTATGTTACGGTCTCAGGGTTGCGGTGACCCACATGGCCTAATCGATGCTCCCGCGGTAAAGACCCTCTGTGGACTGTCAGCCTTCAGAACAACTTGCCCGGATTTAGCAGATCTGATACGAGAAGTCGTGTGCAACTGGGATCAAAGACAACGGTCTCGGTGGTGTTAGGAAAGGATCGTTTCCATTTGCATGTGAGGGGACAGCGATTCAAAATAGTAGATGCTCTTCCTTCTCTGCCTCCTCCTGGTCTTCCTCGGAGAGGCTCCACTATTATGTAGCCCAACATGGTGTTGTCAGAAGGGGACAGAGGGGAAGCCGGGATGGCTCAGTGGGTTGAGCGCTCACTTTGCAGCGCTAGGGACCAAGGATCGAATCCCGGCCCCGGCCCCGGCCTGTGCGGAACCATGTGCTGAACTGGGAGCTCCCCCAGTTCAGTTCTCTCTCTGTCTCTGTCTCTGTATCTCTCTCT
>PVKE010000601.1:97768-126146 GCA_004027555.1 Craseonycteris thonglongyai | reverse complement strand
CTCCCGCGCCCCAGCCCCATCAGGCCGGGCTCAGGTCCCCTCCTCGGGCACGTCCCGGTAGAGGGGTTTGGACAGGTCACGAGCTGTCTTACGTCTCTGTTTCCTCGTCTGGAAAATGGGCTGATGGTGGTGGTGGTGGTGGTGATGTTACCTGACTCTGAGATTTAATGTTCTGGAGTAAGCATCTTATGTCTCCCAGGTAACGACTAGCTTGGTGACCTTGGCCAAGCCATTGCTTGGAGAGAGGCTAGAAACTAGATGATTTCTGACTGGATGACTCTGGGATTCCTCCATTTATTTATCAAACATTGTGCCAAGCACTGGGCCAGAACAAGTTAAGTCTCTGCCCTCAGGTAATGTACAATCTAGAAGGAGAAGAGAGGCAAGAAAAAGATTAAGTAGCAAAAATAACTGAATGTGTTCATTGCTAAAGAAACAGACAAGTACTGACAGTGGGAACTGTAAGGGGATAAACTTAGAGAAGGTGGTCTCGGAAAGGACAGAGAAGCCTGGATCTGAAAGAGGGGGAGACATGAGATGAGTGGGGGAGGGGCTTGAGAGAGAAACCCAGTTCTAGGCAGAGGAACTGCGTGTGCAAAGGCCCTGAGGTAGTACTAAGCTTAAAGAAATTGAGAGAAAGTGAAGAACTGAAAAAGACAAGTGCAGTAGTAGGGTTTAAATCCAAAGCCCACGTGTATTCACAGTCCATCTCCCACACCACAGAGGCTAATCAGTGTTCTGACAGAGAGAGCCTGAGTCAGGCACCAGCTCATCACACTGTGTAACTTTTAACAAGTCCTCTAACATCCTTGGAACTCCAATTGCTTATTGTTAATTTGGGACTAATAATTCCCAATATTTCCACAATGTCACACAGCCCAGAGGATCTGTCAGTGTTATTTGCTAAACAGTCAACTAAACCCTCTAGCCTTCAGGAGCCAGTCTGGATGGTTTTGGTATCAGACATGAGTTTGGGAGAGAACAGACTTGCTGGTGTAATGTGCAGAATTCCACTGGAGATGGAAGAATCACAGGTAGGAGCTTCTAGAGTCCCATCTTTGCAGGGAAGCAGAACTGGCATGACAGCCAGTGTTCTGGAGTTGCCTGCAACAGACACTGACTCTGAGTTAGTTAAGCAGAGAAATAATGGATTAGAAGCGTGTCACTTGCACAGAGAATCAAGAAGGCTGCTGACCCCTTATTGGGAAAGCACAGGAACAAGCCAGATGTTCCAGGAATCTCAATGGCAGAAGTGACTTGTAAACCCTTGAAGACTGATGGAATCATATCAAGACAGACACACACACCAAAGTAGAACTTTCTGTGTGTCAGGGATGTCTCTAAATGTGGAAGGTATGAGGTAGACTCTATTCCTCCTTTTATGGATGGAAAAAACAAACAAAACCCCAAAGCACAGAGAGGTATGCAACTTGCCCCGTGCCAGATACCTAGCAAACTATAGAGGACAGAATTGGACAAGGCCACCCATTTCCAGAAATTATGTTATTAACCCCCTTTCTGTGCTACGTGAGTGAATAGCAAGCCTTGTGTCACTCCTTGCTAGCTTTGCAGTCTTAAAGGAGATTCAAATTGGGTCATGTGCCCAAGGTCCCCTAGCATTGAACATATCAGGATTAGTTGGACATACAACAGGAAATTAGATCATATAAAAAGGGTGGGAATGGATCTGAAATGGCTTATAAACCACAAGTGCGCATTACAGTCCACCTCTTGGGCCTCTCAACATCCTTTGCATCTTTATTCTCATGCATGTTCGTCCAAAAATACTCTCTACTGACATGGTACAACTCTATATGCACCCCAAAATGTACACACACATATATATATACTCTCCTACGATTTGGCCCCATCCTGTGTATGACCTCCAGGAGGTTCACCTTTCGGAGTCTCAGATTCATCTTTTGTAAGACAGAGAGAATATTTACTTCCTCATAGGACTGTGGCTGGGATTAAATAAGTTAATGAATGGAAAGTGCTCTGTACTGTGCCTGTACACAGCAGCATTTGCAATGCAACACATACAATGCTGTTGTTTATGTCAGGGGCCAATGGTTGTGAAATTGCTTCCTACTGTTGGATTGGACTGGATTCATCTCTCAGGGACTTTCCAGAGGATTTCCCAAGGATTGTTCACGTCTTCATTTCCTCTCTTTGGTAAATGAATAACTGGATCATGCTCCAATTGCTGCGCTAGACTTGGAGAAATAACAAAGCCCATCACTGGTCTTACACATGGTGGAGTGGAGAACATGCGGGAGCGATGTGGAAGTGGGCTCTGCTATGCACTCGCTGTGTAGTTTGGGGCGGATCCTCCCCTCTTGGGCCCACAGTTCCCTCAGCGTAACATGAATGCTATCATCCTCTCCTCGTGAGCTTTTTGTGAGAATCCACTGAGATAATGCACTGAAAGGACATATGACACATTCCCAGCAAATGGCGGCTCTACCTCTGATTCTGAGATTCCCTGGGTGAGGTGTTAGGACAATTCACCTGAAAATGGTCTCACGTGGAGAAAGGGAGTCACCTAATTTAAACAGAATGTCACAAAATTCCGAATTCATTCATGCAATAAGTACTTATTTGATCCTACTATAAGGATAGCAAATACTTGGCACACATGTATATACTCGGTCTTCTCCTACCCATGGTCAGGAGATGCATTTATTGATCACCTACGTTATGCCAGCGATAGTGTGCTGGGTGCCGGGGAACAAGACAGCCAGCCACTGCTCTGGCATAGTTCACAAGGTCGTAGGGGATCAGATCTTAGGAATGAATCCATTGTACAAATGGTGGTACAGTTGTTAAGTGGGGGCAGGAGGGGAGCACATATCAAAGGAGTCGCTTCTAAGGGTCTGGGACGGCTGTTCTGAGGGTTTAAACTGAGATCTGAAGAGAGGAAGGAATAAGTAGTGAAAGAAGTGCAGGAAGGGCACTGCAGTCAGAGAGAACAGCACGTGCACAAGCGCTGTGGCCTGAGAGCGGGTTGGAGGCACGGAAGAGCCAGAGTGAGAGAGACAGGGGCACAAGGAGTGGGCACGGTGGGAAGGCTCTGCAGATCCCGGAGAGTTTGCATTTTCTCCTAGGAGCCATGAAAAGCCACAGAAGGAATTCAAAGAGGCAGTAATGTGACCAGAGAAGTTTCTTTCAAAAGATTCCTCTAGCTGCTGGGTGGGGGAGACAGAAGAAGGGGGGCCCGGGGAGGCAGGGACTGAAAGGAGACCCCCCAGCAAGGGAGCTGCCATGGAGGGTCTAGCTGCAGGGGCAGTGGAGACCAAGACCAAGGCCCCAGGGGACTTGGGGCTAGGGGCCCCAGGGCAGGGGTGCCACAGGCCATCCTGCTTCCCTAGCCTGTGACTGAGCCCCCAGCACGCTGGGCCCTGCGCCCCTGGGGTTTCTCTTTCCTCCCAGCCCAGCCCTTGCTTGTTATTGTGGGATAGACTCCATCCATGACTCATCCGGGACTTGGGCTTCTTGTTCCAGCGTTCCAGCCATCTCCTCCCCAGCTGCTGGGAGCTCCTCACGCTCTGCAGACCTCGCCCCTCACCATCTGGCCAAGCGCCCTGCCAGCTGGGGGGGAGGGTCTAAGGAGGAAGGAGCTGGGACTCTGCCAGCCTCAGGTGCCACCTACGCCTTCTTGCCTCTGTGACTGGAGACCCCCTTTCTGCAAGTCCCTCCCAGGACCACCCCCTCTGGGAAGCTGGTGCCCTGGGGTGGTTGCCCCTCTTCTGCTCAGCATCACCTGGTCTTTTCCTTGATCCCTCAGGAGCTCACCTTCTGGTGAGGGAGGCAGGGAAGTGAAATAACAGAGGTGTGGACACAAACATGGTAGGGGCCCAGAGGAGGGAACCAGCAACAGCTCCCACAGGTATAGTCAGAGGTTGCCCAGAGAAAGGGCTATTTGCCCCTGGGTTGTGAAGGAGGAATAGAAGTTCTCTGAGGGGAGAAGGAGAGGAAAGCGCTCCAGGCCAAGGAAACTGTGTGCAGGGAGTGATTGCGAATCATTTCATAATGTGTGAACGGGGCCCAGTGCATGTATTTGTTGAATGAATGAATGTTTGGGGAGAACACTGAGAAATTCAATGTGGCTGCATCCGAGTTTATAAGCTGGCAAACAGAGTGTTTTTAAATAACCAGCAGCTGATTTAGTTGTCAACATCTAACAACAGGGAGGCATCACATAAACTTCTGGAGCAGGGCAGCTGCCTCCCCCTTCATCCAGGCCTGCGGCAGCCAGCTCACCGGAGCCCCGCCTGGTTCACTTTACTCGCTCATGCTACTTCCTGGCCGCTGTGGGTGTCTGAGTTGTCACCCCCAAGCTAGATGATACGTTCCTCAAGGTTCGGACTATAAGCGGCTCCACAGGGCCAGGCACATAGCAGATGCTCAATAGATGTGCATTGGCTCGGTAGATGGAGAGTGTGAGACCTTGGAAATATGTCCACCAGTTTCTTAACCCTCCTTCCTTCCCAAGGTGCAGCTGCCTTCAGTGTGGCTGGATTTAGAGACTCTTCTTTAAATGTGGAGGGAGTGATGGTGGGTGGCTTTTGAGACTAGGTTATAAAAGACATATGGCTTCCACCTTGCTAGCTCACTGAAAGCCAGCCATCATGTTGTTAGGACTCAAGCGTCTATGGAAACAACCACGTGTGAAAGACCTGAGGCCTCCTGACAGTAGCCATACCAACTTCCAGCCCTGTGAGCAAGCCCCTCGGAAGTGGGCCCTCCAGCCCCGTCTAGCCTTCTGACGGCTGCGCCCCCAGCTCACAACTTGCCTGCAAGCTTGTGAGACCCTAAGCTAGGACCACTCAGCTAAGCTGCTTCCAAAACCCTGCTCCACAGAAAGGGTGTGAAATAACAAGTGTTGATTGTTGTTTCAGATGTTGAGTTGGAAGTAATGTGTTATGCATCAATAGATAACCAATACAATGGATGGAAGGATGGATGAATGGATGGATGGATGGACGGACAGATGGATGGATGGATGGACAGATGATGGGAGGGAGGGAGAGAGATTCCATTGGGGAAGTGACTGAGGATCAGATCCCAGCTGAGTTCATCGTTCTGGAGAGCTGGAAGGATCCAGAAGTGGCAGGGTCCTCTCTATGTTTTAGGCTGGTTGCTTGGCAACCAGGTAGGAGAGGCAGGAGTTGATGAGTCTTAAGGCTGAGAAGTAAGAGGTTCGGTCAGTCAGCCTGGAGAGATGGGGTGCCCTGTGTCTCCAAGTCCAGCTTCCTTAAGCAGCAGGGCACACCCCGCCCCTCCAGTCCTGCGCACCCTGTGCTCCCCGCTCCGCCAGTCCTCAGCCCCAGCTGGCCCTCTGACCCGTGGAGGTCACAACATCCACATTTCTCAGAGGCCAAGTCATCCTCCTCACTCAGAGCTGTCTTTGTGTGGAAGTCGCTCTCTCCACTGGTGGGGGCTCTGGGGAGGGTCAGTGGCATTCAGAAACCCAAGAGGAGGAGTGAGGCTCTGTGACTCTCTGCAGAGACCCCACTGGGTCCCCACGCATGATGGAGAGTCACAAACACCAACCACCCATGGGTGAGGTCAACCCTGGTCCAGTCCATTGGAGTTGTTAGAAATGGCCCACCGCATGTTCTGGGGAAACGTACTCAAATATGAGAAGTTTTAGTGCAAATCAAACTGTGCTGAAATGCCATTTCTCATCCATCAAGTTGGCAAAAGTTCAAAAGCTTGATGACACATGTCCATATGGATCTGGTAATATCCAACAGAATGACATATGCTATACCCTCTGACCCAAGATTTTTAGTTCTAGGATTTATCCTAAAGATATAATTCCACAAATATGAAAAACATATACATGAAGTTATTCATTGAGGCATTATTTGTAACAGCAAAATGTTGGAAAACCCAAATGTCCATCCATATGTAACTGGATGAATGAACTCTGGTACCACACAAGGGAATGTTATACAGACATAAATGCAGGGAGGAAGATCTCTATGAATCTATATGGAGTGATTTACAGCATCTATGCAAAAGAATAAAATAGAAGCTCAGTGTAAAGGACTGTATATATGTAGTATGCTGCCTTTCATGTAGGAACATTTTTAAAGAACATTTATTTATTTACACACATACTTATTTAATTATGCAAAGGAAACCCAGGAAGGGTAAATGAAAAACTTATTGAAAATGGTTACTCATAAGGAATTATTGGGAATGCAATGGAAAAGAAAGAGATCGGAGTGAGTTTCTGTGAATACTTGTATATTTTTATATGGCTTTGACTTTTTAATTATGTAAACATTTTTCATTTTCAAAAATTAAATTAAATAAAAAGATGAAAACCTAAACCCTAAACTTGAAAACGAAGAGAAGAAAATGAGCTTCATTGCCTGTCAACCCAAAAATATAACCACACAAAAGGAAAGAATTAATTCAAGTAACTTTGGCCATAAGACTCTGGATCCTAACCTCTTAGTGTGACATATTCTAAGGACAAGGAGAACTATAAAGAAATGTTGAGCCTTAGTTATCAGAGGCATTGATGTTATCATCCTGAAACCACTATCTATGTGTTGTACAATAGAAGAAATGAATAAATATATTGATGGTTTGGAAACATGGATTCTCACTATGAAAAAAAGAAGTTAAAAATATGGAATGGAGGAAGGATCTGTGGCTATGAGTTTTAATTGGAAACATCAGTATGAGCCAGTGCTTTAAAACACACACACACACACACACACACACACACACACACACACACACATACACTATCCCTAGCTCTGTCTGCTGAGAGCACCAAGGAACTGTAGCACCCCCATAGCAATTAGCACACCCAGTACCCAGATCTTGGTTGCTAAATATCATTTCCTGGGGAAGCTGGGATGGCTCAGTGGGTTAAGTGCTCGCTTTGCAGCGCCGGGGACCAAGGATCGGGTCCCGGCCCCGGCCCGTGCGGACCCATATGCTGAACTGGGGAGTGCCTCTAGTTCAGTTCTCTCTCTGTCTCTGTATCTCTCTCTCTCTGTCAAAAATAAATTTTATATATATATATATATTTAAATATCATTTTCCACTAAATGAAGCCCTTAAAGAAATGGCTGATTGCAGGATTGGACAGAAAAAGTGCAAGGTAAGTCTGGAATATCTTGTGTCAGAATTCAAGGAAGCCCTCAAAGAATGATGAGTTCAAGTGCAAGGGGCCAACTTAAAGGGGCTTCCAGGAGCCAAAGTTTAGACAATTTGGTCATCAAAAGAAGAATAGGTTTGTCACTATTGGAGTAGGAAGTTATAGACAAGCAAGGGGCTAGGCTGGCCCACGTGGTAATGCATTAGAGTGGGCGACTGTATGAATTCCTGCTTTGCTGAATTAGACACAGGTGTAGATAAATAGATAGACTTATAGATAGGTACATATGGAAGCACTTAGACATATGTGTGTATACAGGAGTTAGTATGTACACACATATTTTCTTGTTCCATCAGCTGAGCAGGCACAGAAGCACTGACACCCCAGAGCAACAAGCACACCTAGCACCCAAGTCTCGGTTCCACACCATTCTCCGATAAAAGAAAACGAAGCTTTTTGGAGAAGTGGCTGATGTGAGGGCTGGAGTAGAAAGTATATGCGATGAGCCTGCAGCATCTTATAGTGGCGGAAAGTGAGGAACTGCTAAAAACAAACAGACAAAGCCCACAGTGATGAAAAGGGGACCCAGGGACCAACCAAAGAGAGCTTGTAGTGACCCCAGTGGGAACAATTTGAGCAAGAAAATGAAGTATGGTAGTGATACAAATAAATGAGTGAATAAAGAAGTAGCAGTGAAAAGACAAATCTCCCATGCAGAAGAATTCCAAGTAATTTATGTAGATACTTCACCTTCAAGGAGAGGGAACGTAACTTCCCATCCTAAAATGTGGGTGCATGTAGTGACTGTCTTTCAAAGAGCACAGTGTGGAAAGAAGGGAAAAGAGTAACTTCACTGTAGAGAGCCCTGACAGACACTACCTCAGCCAGGGGACCAAGGTCAACATGGACAGTGATAAGACTCTCAATAGGGGAAGCTGGGATGTTGCAGCAGGTGGAATGCTCACTCCGCAGCCCCTGGGGTCTGAGGATCGAATCCTGGCCCTGGCCCATGCAGACCCATATGCTGAGCTGGGGTGTGCCCCACAGTTCGGTTCTGGCTGGGGCGAGCTTCCCATATGGGAGGTCCCCAGTTCAGCCCCTGGCTGTAGGGGGCGTGCCTCCCATGTGGGAGGCCCCTGGCCCGGTTCCCACCCTGCATGGCTCCCCACCCACCTGTGTGGAACAAAATCATCCTGAAAACTGATGACATACAACTACGGAGACTGCTCTGGGCCCTCCCCCTTCTCTTTGTCTCTCTCTGTCTCTGTTTCTCTCTGTGTCAAAAACAATCAATAATCTTAAAAAAAGAGACTCTTGATAGCATGTACTCTTGACAGGCTGTGCAAGAAGAGAGTAACTGAGTTATAGACTGCCTTAGACACCCTCCATTCTGCCCCCACCTGACTTGCAAAGATGCCCAGAGAGGGCAACAGTCCTCCCTAAGGCCACACAGAATGTCCATGTCAGGGTCAGGATTTGAACTCACTGTGCTGACCAGAGATCGATCTACCCCCAAATCCCAGAGTGTTGGGAATGGAAGGCACCAAACAGGTCTCTTTGTGGCACTGCCAGAGCTGCCACCGTGGGGACACCATTCCACAAGAAGGCAAGTGGGGCTCAGGAGGCTGGTGGGGTTTCCCCACACCCTCTTGGAGGGCAGAGCTAATAGGAAATAGGAAGGGAGGCTCCCTGAGCCACACTGCCCACAGGGTCGCGGCTTAGCCTCATTTAGCCGCATCCCTGGGCCTCTCAGCACTGCAAGGTCCCCTTGCTGGTGGGGACAGCACCTTTCCCCCATGGCCCCACTTCAGGACTCCAGAGCCACCCAAGGACACCTCAGGCCTCTTCCTGGACGGCGTGTGAAAAACTGGGCAGAAGGTGCAGGGGTGGCCGAGGCAGGGAGGGGGCCGAGGTCATTCTGCGGCCTCTCCCCACCAGCCAGCCAAGAACTTAGCTTCTGATGAAAGGGCCAAATTGTCCTGCAGCTGGACCTGTTTTGCTTCTCCTTCCAGTCTCGGGAGTGGGACAGGGATCTTCTTCCTGCCTGTGTCCCCTGCCCCCCGCCCCAGGAGGCAGGGGCCATCAAGTGCCATCTTCCACCCCTGGTTTGTCCTCAAAGCAGAATCTCAGTTCTGTAGAGCGAGGAGGGGCCTCCAAAGCCCTGGTGTCCAGCTGTTGCCATGGCAGCGTGACCTGTGGGGGCGCGTGACACACAGACTCGCCCTTCTTTTCCAGGATCAGAACCCCCAAGGCCAGGACCAGAAATGGTGTTTTTAATAAACACAGCTGGTTAGAGAGACACCTGGTTACCCAGACTGAGGCAAACGGGTCCAGAGAGGGACACGGACTTGCTCTGGGTCACAGAGCAAATTTTATGGCTGGACCAAAGCACAGTCGTTCTTTCCTTTCATAGAAACATTCGGTCAGCACTGCCGACACCAGGATCTATGCTAAGGGTTTACCAGAGAGAGGGATTCCTCACAAGATGCTCATAATCAGCAAGCAAGCAAGAGCAAACAGGTCCTCTCAAAAGCACAATGATAAGGACTGCAATGGAGATGTCCCAGAATTGCAGGAGCCCAGGGAAGGCTGCCTGGAGGAGGTGATGGATCTAAGCAGAATCGTAAAGGAGTCATAGAACAAAGGAGGAAGGCCCTTCAGAAGGTGGATCGGCATGAGCAAAGGCTTAGACGTGAGCAGCAGCATGCTGTGTGCAGGCAGCCACAAGCCGTTCAGTGTTGCTGGAGGCCAGATTGTGAGACAGGAAGAGGCCAGAAGGTCACGCACTCAGTCTGTTGAGTGGTTCCTGTCTGCCAAGTTCTATTCAGGTACTGGGGTTGGGCTCAGTGAACAAAGCAAAGTCTCTGCCTCCATGACCTTACATTCTAGTGAGAAGGAGAGAAAAAATACTATAAGCAATGAAGTGTATAGTGTTATATGAGGTGATAAGGGCTGAGGAGAAATACAATGCAGGGTAAGGGGTTAGGGATTCTCATTTCACGAAGGGCAGCCAGGGAAGGCCTCTCGGAGCACATGGCCATTGGTGGAGACCTGAAGGGCATGAGAGAGAGTCGTGAAGAATCTGGGTGGAGCTTTCTAGGAAGAGGGAGCAGCAAGTGCAAAGGTCCTGAGGCAGGAGTGAGATGAGTCTGGAGAAGCGTTGGCAATTCAAGGAGGAACATGTGTGACATGCTAGGAACTTTCCCCCCCTTCTGTTTGTAAAGTAGAGGGAGCCAGCACACATTTTAAGCAGAGGAGGGAGCATGGTCCCGTTCGGATTGTAATAGTCCTCCGCCTACGGTATGGAGAATGGAGCAGGTGGGGGCAGGAAGACCAATGAGGTGGCTGCAGGGGTGGTCCGGGAAGGAGATGGTGACCAGGGCTGTGGTGGGAGGGTGTGCAGGGCTGAGGAGAGAAGAAAAGCGACGAAAAGCGACACTAACTCTGCAGGGTGCTCAATGCACAGGGCTCAATTTGGATGCTATTGTGGGGGAGAAAGTGTCCGGGCCGGCATCAGATTACAGGTGGGAGGCGGGGCGGGGTTTTAGATGGAGGCGTCCCAGGACGAGCAGGACCCAGAGATGCACTTGGCTGTGAACTCCTGAGCATGGGGCTCCTGGGGCCCAATCTGGGCTCTAGAGAGAGCGGAGCTGCAGATCAGAGTCAGGGAGTTGGCAGCATCGTGAGCGGCTGCGGAGAAGTGGGACCCACTGTCGTTTGAAATGGTTCATGTTGATCATGAAGGGAAGGGGGCCCAGGATGGAACCCCAAGAAACCCCTGGGTTTAAGGGGTGGAACAGAAGCCACAAGAGAACCAGAGAGTATTTAAAAGGCCACCCATCTACATAAGCATCTGACTTCTATTTCATAAAACTTCTCTGGGAGGCTATGCTTTTCACTGTGTCCCTTGTTACTTTTGTATGTTTCCCTATTCTAATAAATATATTTAAAAAAATAATAATTACCAGGCGACTCAAGGAGCATCCATTGAGTTTGGAGAGAAGTTCTTTCATTCCTTCGAACAACAAATATTTTTATGGCGTTTCTCCCGTGTGCCAGGCATTGTTCTTGGCACCGGAACCAGTGAACTGAGCACAGATCCTGCTGTCATCAGCTGGATTCGCCCGCTGGGGCTGTCATAACAAAATACCACAGCGTGGGCGGCTTACACAACCGGGATTTATTCCCTCACAGTTCTGGAGGCTCGAGGTCCAGAAATCAGGGTGTCAGGAGGGCTGCTTCCTCCTGAGGGCTGTGGGGAGGATTTGTTCCAGGCTTCTCTGCTTGGCTTATGAATCTTCACGTTCGCCCAGCCCCTCCCTGTGTGTGTGTGCGTCCAAATGTCCCCTACTTATAAGGACACCCCTCGTGTCGGGTTAGAGTCCACGCTAATGACCTCCTTTTGACTTGATTGCCTGTAAAGACCCTGTCTTCAAATCAGGTCCCATTCTGAGCTCCTGGCAGCTAGGACTGCAAATGTGGCCTGGGTGGGGGGACCCAATTCTATTCACAACATCCGCCTTACAATCTAGTGATGGTGGCGGACGATAGGCAATCAAGTATCTAAGGCCTCTGGAGGTGAGAGGGGTTATGAGACAGACAGCAGAACAAGGGGACGAGGAGGGCCAGGGGAAAGTGTTGCTCTCGTCTGTGGGGGTGGAAGTTTCCAGGGGCTGAGTGGGGAGTGTGGTCCGAGGGCAGGGAGTGAGAGTCTGGACCCGGGAGACAAATGGGGCTTTGAGGAACTTTGGCTGAAGAGGAAAGGGAAGATGGTAGCTGGCAGAGGGCCTGGGCTGAAAGGGAAGTTTGATCTGATGTTATGATGGAGAATTGTGTGCTCTGAGAAGACTCCACAAAGTTTATTAAAAAGCAGACTCCTCTGGGAGCTGAGAGGCAGGGAGGGAGGAAGAGGCAGGTGCTCATGCATGAGTATTGGGGAAAAGTGGAAAAGAGGTGAAGGAGGCAAACTGCTAAGAACGGAGGTGCAGGGGTGGAAGGGCTGAGGGACACAGGAAGCTTGGGGTACTCCCCAGACCTCTCTCAGTTCCCAGACCCCCCTCCACCCCCATCCCCCACCAGCCCCTGAAGCCTCTGTCCTTCCCATTTCCTCCCCGTCTCCCCCAGGACCCTCCTATGACGCATCTGTGGGACACTCCCCCCCATCTGCTGTCCACTCTGATCAATGGATGCTGTGTTCTCTCTGACACCCCCCTCCCCCCCAGGTCCCCCTATCACAGGGGCCACATGGCCGTGGTCACAGCAACCTCCATCTGGCAGAGGGGAAGTTTTGCCTCCACAGCTCTGCCAATATTGAAATTCTTAAGAAGCTGTTTTTTGTCTTCACATCCATTGGACCCTGCCCCACCTTCTGAAAACCCTCCAGTGACGCCCCGTGGCTCAGAAAACAGAATCTAAACAGTTCCAAGGGGCGTTCAAGACCCTGCATGGTTTGGCTTCTGTAGTACTTAAAAATAATTTTTTTTTTTGGAATAATTTTAAGTTTGCAGAAGAATCGCAAAAATAGTATAAAGACTTCTAATATATTCCTCCCCTTGGTTCCCGTACTTTTAACATCATATATAATAACCACAGTACATGTATCAAAACTAAGAAATTAACCTTGGTCCAATGATGCGTGACTTTCATAGGAAACAAAAGGGATTATGAATTTTTTTATTCCTTTTTTTTTTTAATGAACCCAGATTCATAGACTCTTGAACCCACGTTCTTTTTTTAATATTTATTTATTTATTTTTAATTGTTTTGTGTTTTTTTTTGACAGAGAGAGAGAGAGACAGAGACAGAGAGAGAACTGAACTGGGGGAGCTCCCAGTTCAGCACATGGTTCCGCACAGGCTGTGGTCGTGGCCGGGATTCGATCCCAGGTCCCCAGGGCTACAAAGTGAGCACTTAACCCACTGAGCCATCCCGGCTTCCCCTTTTTCATTCTTATTGTGGCATATTCCACAGATATAATGATAAATGCCCTTGACCCCACTGGCCTGTTACCTTCATGCGGTCTGCCCTCTCGGATCAAATCCCCTATCTCCGTGGTTGTGCCCGCAGATTTTAATTGATGGGGTGGCTGAGTGTAGTGACTAGGAGGCCAAGTCATTGAATTTCTTACGTTTCCCAACAGAAGAGGGCGCACCACGCCTCTTGGCCGCCTGGGAAGAACAGGAGGGTGGTCAGGAGACAGAAGCAGATAGAGGGGGGCGCTTGGAGACGGGGTTGACTGGGGTTTGCAGAGAATGGCCCGGCGGGGCAGAGCGAGCAATTTGGGACTGGCTGTTTTGACTTCTTCCAGTGGACTTTGGGCTAGAGGGGTGATCTCCTGAAGGGGTGGCCCATTCGGGGTAGGGGAAATACTGGCTTGGTGTGTGAGAATTAGATACACTGTACCCTGGTTGTTTGGCTTATAAAAGCCATGCCCTTGGCTGAGCCCTCTGCTATTTCTAAGAACTGGCTAGCCCTGGGAGGGCCCTCTCTCCTTGGCCAGCAAGATTTTTAAGATGCTTACCATAAGATACAGAAAAGAAGAAAAGAAAAGAAAAAAGCACACGATTAATAAACTCTTCTCTTCAATACACTCTGCCTGAGGTTACCCATTCCCTTGCTTTTCTCTATAGTTTTACTCTGTATATAAATAAATCCCTAAACAACTTTTTCTTTTGCTTTGTATCTTTTCAAACTTTATATAAATGGAGTCATAGTGAATATATTCTTCTGTGACTTGCTTTCCCCCTGCCCTGGACATGCTGCTTTTGAGATTCATCCAAGTGAACAACGTTCATTTGCTTTCACTGCTCCGTAGTATTATTTCATTATCTGCCCATTGCAACGTGTTTTGTACAACTGCATGTTGCAATGGATCTGTTTTCTACGGTCAATGGATATTTCGGCTCTCTCCAGGTGTTTTGCTGTTGTGAACAATGCTCCTCTGCGTAGTCCTGCATAGGTTGCTGACACACAGATGTGCTCCTTTGGGGTCAACCTGAGTGAAGGTGCATCCGTGTTCACATCGCACACAGTGCAGCACCCTCAGCTTTACTGAAGGTAACGGAAGACTGTTTTGCAAAGTTTCCATGCCCACCAGCTCCCTCAACATCCCTTGTTGCTGTGTGAATTTCAAATGTTTGCTAATCCAGGGGTATGTAATGATATCTCATTGGGTCTTACTTCTTTGACTGATAATTAGGGGAACTGTCCTTTCTCATGTTTTTGGATCATTTCTGCTTCTATGAAATTTCTGCTCATGTTTTTCTACATTTTCAATTGTTTTCTTTTTTAGTCTTTTCCTACCGATTCACAGGCATTTTTACATAGTATGGATGCTATGTTTTGGTATGTAATGTGTGTCACACATCTTGCAAATTGTGCCTCGTCTTTCCATTTTTATGATGGGGTTGTTTGATGGATGTAAGTTCCTCATTTTAATGTAGTTAAAGTTATCAAATATTTCCTTTATAGGTTAAACTTTTTGTATCTTATTTTTCAAAGCTTTGAAGGATTGTTCCATAAAGATACTCTCCTATATTTTATTCTAAAGTCCTAAGTTTTCCCACTTATATTTAAATCCTTAATCCATCTGAAAGGGTATTTTTTGTGTATGGTTTGAGATAAAGAATCATTTTTATTCTCTTCCATATGAATAGCCAATTATTCTGGCACTGTTTATTGGAAAGACCATTCTTTCCTTCTAGATCTGCAACATGGGTCATGCTGTATGTATATCAGCTTTTCATATACACATGAGAAAAACATGTTCAGGAAATAAAGTAGCAAGACCATGTCTAGGAATTTATTCTAAATTACTAACTGTAGGGATGTCGGGATAGTTCAACAGGTTGAGTGCTTACCTTGCAACCACGAGGTCCAGGGATCAAATCCCAGCCCCAGCCATACAAACCCATATGCTAAACAGTGACACAACTGGTAACCGTCAGGATGGCTTGGTGGCAAAGGTTCTCACATCCCATATGGAAGGCCCCCAGTTCAGTTCCCGCCCCATGTGGCCCCACATCCACTGGTGTGGAATGAAACCATGTCACAATTAAAAATGTACAGTTATGGAGACTGCTCTGGGCCCTCCCCCTTCTCTCTCTCTCTCACGTTCTCTCAAAGGATGTTGTTTATATGAGCCAAAAAAATAGAAAACAAGCTACTTGTATATCCAACAAGAGGGGATTGAGTAAATAAATTTCTGTACATCCATACAGTGAACATTGTGTAGCAATTTAAGAAGATATGGTAGGTTTTAATATGGTGAGATAGAAAGAAATACGGAAAAAGTGGATTCTAGAACCACATATATAGTATAATCCTACTTCTATAATCAAGAGGTATGCTCATAGATGCATTTTAAAGAAGGTAAGATTTACATTAAACTGCTAGGAGTTTATCTCTATTATTTGTTTTTAAATAATGGTATCAGACAAATATAAATAAAATGCAATTTTTAAAAGATGATATTGAATACACTGATATTGAAAGCTGCATCATAGGATCCAGCAACCTCACTCCTAGATATTTACCTAAGATAAATAAAAACTTAAGTTCACACAGAAGCCTGTATGTGAATGTTTCCAGCAGCTCTATTTGCAGTCAACAACTGGAAACTACTCCTATTCTTCCAGCTGGGGAATGGATAAACAAACTGCTGTACATCCTCACACTGGAATATGACTCAGCAATAAAAGGAAACACCATTGATGGATGGATAAACCTCAATGCACTAGTCTGTGAAAGAAGCCAGACTCAAACGGCTATGTACTTCGTGATTCCATGTATATGACATTCCTAAAAAGGCAGTTATAAGAAAAGGAAACATCAGAGGTTGCCAGGGACTGGGGTGGTGGGAGGGATCAATTACAAAGGGGTACAAGGGAACTTTAGAGGGAGGTAAAGGAACAGTTCTATATGTTGATTACAGTGGTGACTATGTGTTTATCAAAACTCAGACATAAACACTAGGAAGGGTGAGTTTTATTGTATGCAAAGTATAGCTCAATAAAAAATGCAAACTATAAAAGGTGCTACAGATAATACCTTTGTAAATTAAAATAAACCAACAGTGAGAAAGCTAAAGAAAAGTAGGTTGTAAAAACATTTAATGGTATGGAAAAACACCCATGAGGTTGTGAAATGAATATCCATGCTACATAACGATACAATAGGTTTCCATCTGTGTGTATACAAACAAATGCACACACTGCTAGAAAAACAAACTGTTAGATCAGCCCCCGAGTCTCTGGGTGGAGGGGTTACAGCTGATCTTTATTTTCTTTTGCTCCTGGGGTTGTTAATTTTCCCACGATGACCACACGTTGTCCTGGCTCCTTGGAACCGCTGGAGTCTGGGGCTGGCTCGGGGAGGCGTGGAGGAGGCAGCCACACCACACACAGCTGGGAAAGCAGCAGCCCCCGGATGAACCCTGAGCCTCGTCCTATCCATGTTTATTTTCCTTCCTGAGCAGACAAGGCAAGAGACTGGGGAAGGGGGCAGACAGTCAGACTCAGAAGCCCCTTCAGTTGCCACCAGGCAGCCTGGCCAGCTCAGAGCCAGGGGCCCCCACAGTAGTTCACTCCTCCCTGCTGCCTGGGCTCCTGCAGAGGAGTGGAAGGTCAAGAGGGTGGGCTCTGGTGCCCAGTGGATGGATTTCCAATTACTCACTTATCAACTGTGTGTCCCTAGGCCAGTTACTCAACCTCTCTGTGCCTCTGCATCTTCCTCTGTAACATGAGGCTCAAGATGATGTAGGAATCATAGTGTGTGTCCAGCGCTTGTGGTCTCACGCACTTGAAGAATGAGGACACGGACCCAAGTGGAAAGGTTAGGCAGCAAAGTTTATTGAAAGGAAAGATAAAGTTCTCTAATGAGAGGTGACACCCAGAAGTGAAGTGCCTACAGCTAAGACTGCTCCTTATATAGGCTACGTCTACGTGTCTAGGGGCACAGGTATCAGAACTTTTATGTTACTCTTTACCTTTTAGGATTTACTCTACTGTCTCAGTTCAAAGAATTTTAAAACAGTCTAGGAGCATTTCTGCAAGCTTTACTTCCTAGGGGCATGCATCTGTTCCCCTAGGGGAGCTGTGAAGCCTAGGGACTGTTGGTGCTGGTTATCTTGCTAATGTCCAGCTGACCTGGCTTCGGTGCTCACTACATTCTTATTTTAATAGGGCCCCTATGGCTACGAGGACTTTCCTGACTACCTAACTTCTTATTAACTATCCTGTCTCAAAGACAATGCATACCTCATTGGGACATTGTGTGTGTATATGTGCAAGTACGCATATGCAAAGAGTTCAGCATGAAGTGCTCAGTACATGTGTAGGAGGATTGTTGTGAAAATCCAGCTACATATGTGCCCACTGGTCCCATCTCAGGGCATGTGACTCTCATAGGTTCATAGTCCTGACATTCCCAAAATAATTTTTAAATGACTCAAGTTCTTCACTTGTGATTTAGAACTTCCTGAGGGGAACAGTCTACAGAAATACGTCCTAATATTTCCGTCTAGTCAACTAGCCACTTCCCTCCCCACCATCACTATCATCTCTTTTGGAGGGACCTCCTTCTCCAAACTCCCTTCATTTGGCCAACAGGTGTTTTCTGGGCACCTACTATGTGCCAGGAGCTGCTCTAGGTACTTAGGATGGATGAGGGAACAAAACAGATAAGAATCCAAGAATCCCCACCATCCATGTGTAGATTACAGAGCCCTCCCTGGAGCTAGCCCAGCCAGGGGGGTGGGGCCTTATATTAAAAGTCACATGGCTCCATCCCTTGTGAGGCCCACACCTGGTCAGTCACCTACCCATTTAGTCCTCAATGCACCTCTATGAGCTCCAGGGGACAGGCAGTGGGTGTGGTGGAAGGAGGCCAGAGTTTGGATGTGTTCTCAGCCTCACCCTACTTAAGGTCTTTGAGACCTTAGTGTCTTTATCTGCAAAAATGCCAATGTTAACCCCTTCCTTGATGGAGAGGATTAAATGAGAGGAGGTACGTGGAAACAGCCTGTAAATGCTTGTCTGCCTTTTCTTTCCGAAAAGAAGCCTCCATCTCCAGGCTATCAGATACCAGGACACTGACTTTTGTAGTTCTTATCACTGTGGTCACCTTGGTCCCTCAGGGCCACACGTGCGTGCTCGTTACACCACACCGTCGCACAGATGCTTACTAATCGTACTAATTGGGGTTCCTAATTGCAAATAACAGAAAACAACTGTGGCTGATTTGAGCAAGAAAGGAATCACGGAAAAGACAGAAGTTTGATTTACAAAACCATGGGAAGTTCTCCAGGCCTCTACCCTGAATGCAGAGTGAACTTCAGTTAAATGAACTGGGAGGCACAGGTAGCATTGTACCTTGCATAGAGTCAGGGTGCCGTAAATGTTATCTAATAATGATAAATACACATCTCTTGTGATACCTCTGCTCAAAATCCTTTAATAGCTCCAAGTGTCACCAGGACAGTCCAGGTCCTTGGGCTGTGGACACTCATAGTGGGGGTGGGGACCGAAGCTCTGAATTCTTTCCAATGACCTGCAAACCCACACAGTCATGAAGCATTGTCTGGAGGCCAGCACCCTCCCCCCACCCCACGTGGGGAAAGAAACACTCACCCCCACCTGCTCCTCTGCTGTCAGCTCAGTTCTCCATCAGGAATCTGAAATTGCTGCTCTGATTGGCTGGAGTTCAGGACATTGATTGGCCCTGTTTTCTAGTGGGCAGGAGTCTCTGTGCTACCAGATGCCCTTTCTCCTTTCTTGAACTTGTGTCATGTGACCAGGAAGCCAAACCCAAGCTCTCTCCTCCTCTGTCCCCCAACCCAAGCCAGTTCTCCTGGGATTTCTCCCTCCTGTGGCCAGCCAAAGGTCGAGAGGGGAGGAGGTGGGCAGTGGGAAGAGGCCAGTCCAACTATGTCCTGTGCTCCTGCCCAGCCTCGGCCATTGGCCTCTGGCCCAGCTGACCATGAATCAGTACTTTGTTTCTGAGCATGATGGTCTCTGGGTTCCACTCCCCAGATGTAGTGGGCACACACACACACACACACCCGGCAATCCCACACTGCAGCCCCTGGGGAATCTCACTGTCTGTGCCTCAGCAGGATCTGTTCCCTCCACCTGGCCTGCCCTTCCCCCACCTTCAGCTCAGGGGACATGTTTCTCAAGAGTTCTGGCGTTCCATAGTCACCTCCATCACACCATCAACATGCCTTTGCCATTTCTCAGTTGTGTGGCCTTCAGCAAGCGACTTACTTAACTTCTCTGAGCCTCAATTTTCTCATCTGTGAAATGGAGCCAATGAGACCACCTTTCAGAGGTGGGTGAGGATTAAAAGAGACTGGTAGCTCAGGGCTTGGCTTGGTTTCTGGTGCAGTTTAAGTCCTCTAAAGATGGAACTGATATGGGCCAAATGAAAGAACCCCATTATGGAAATTTCTGGTCTCCTTTTCAGTGTATTCCCAAAATATTCCCTGTCTCCAGCCTTAGTGAATTGTCCTGGAATCTGTATCTGCCAGACATCAACCAAATGATCCTGGAGCTTGTGGTCTGTGTTGTTGATTGTGGCCAAGTTTTCTTTCTGGGACTCCTGGACTCAACTCCTGGGCAGACAACTCCCCAGGAGTCTGCTTTTGGGCCAATGCTTTCAAATTCATTAACTGAACCTGTTTCTCCTCATCTAGGGGCCATCAGCATATGAATTATACCCCAGTGAGGCTTCCAGACCATCCCAACCAAAGGAGTCAACACTGAGATGATCTCGAAACCCCTCCCCTCCTTTTAGCCCAATAAGGGGAAGAGCTCGATGAACCCCAAAAGGCAGGGACAACTACCACACTCATCAGGAAGTAAATACAGAAGAACGAAGACCTTTAGCCCCTCAGCTTCCCATAGAGATTTGGGGAGATCACGTCTATAAAGAGAAAAGTAGGCAGGCAGCGAGAGTAGGGGGATCTTGGGACCCCTTCCACAGGACCCACCCTCCACCTAAGCCTTATAATAGTATTATTATAATATTATACATATGCACAGAAGTTCATTAATATCATTAAATCAGACTGAACTCTGGGAAGGAACTTACATAGGTGAATAAAAGTCTTGTCCATCAAGACTGTCAATCAAAAGACCCCAAGCCCAGAAGGATCTAACCTCTTTTTTAGGAATAAGAATAAAACTATCCAGACCCCCACAATCGAGGCCTATTTGAGCCACCTCTTCTTGCTCGAGGCCTGCTTCCATTTCTTGGAAGTGTACTTTTATTACTCTCTATCAATAAACTATTCTTTCACCCCTGTACTCTGGTGTCTCGCTCAATTCTTGGTTCAGATGCCAAGAACCTGGACACAGCACCGAGGTGGGCCCCCTTCTCCCATAACAACTGCTCTGATGGATGAGGGCCCTGGAGCAAAGATTCATCCAAGTGCACGCAGCCATGTCGAGGGCAGCCAGGGCTCAAAGCCTGGCCAGTCCTCACTGACCTCCCTCTAGTCCAGGCCTGTCTGCGTCCCCAGACTAGGCAGGCCAGGGAGCAGTTTGCTGTATCCCAGCAACAAACAGCTCCCTTTGGGACCAGCCCTCAGCCCCCTGGGGCTCAGCCCACACACCTATTTCCTAATGTGCCTGAGGGGAAATGGCTCTGGGTGTTGGAGGTCCTTGAACATGTGGCAAGTGCGTTGCTATACTTCCTGTGATCCTCCTCGGGGATAGAGGAGGCCCTGCCTACTACGCCAACCCTGTAACACAGGCCTTCAGTTTCCAGAGAGAAAGCAGTGAGAACAACACTCTCTCCCGCTCTAGCCCCCACCCCCACCCCCCAGAGCAACTTCCTTTCTGTTTTCCTTCCCCTCAGTCTTCAGTTCTCCTAAGAAACTAACTGGCCTTCGTGCAAAGCTAATGCTTTTGGTATCAGAAGCAACCGTCCTTCCATTGGCTAGAGACAGCAAGGTGGGGGCTGCCATCCCAGGGCCAAGGTCTAGTCTCACCTCCTCCTGGAAGCCTGGCGGGATTGCCAGGTCAGGCTGCAATCACTTATTGCCTTCAGTTTATGCTCTGAGTTCTGACACTTCATTTATTCACTACTAAACATACCTTGTGATCTAACCTGGGACTGCAGTAACAACAACAACAACAACAATAATAATAATGCCATGAGAAAGTTCGACCCCCACCTCCAGGGTCAGGGTACCCAAAGGAGCCCCTTTATGAGCCTTGAGGCTCAAGAGGCAGGCATTTTTAAAGCATAGCAAAGTAGGGGAGACAACTTAAGAGGTATCTCCATAGTGCAAAATGTCTGATTGCCGTGTAGATACAACAGCTTGAGGCCCAGTCTCTTGAGGACCTACTCCTCTCCTCCCCTGCCAGGGTCCTCGGCGAGCCCCATCTACTCCTGCATCCCCAATCAGAACTGGAAAATGACAGACAGTACACGCCGGAAGCCAGACACACGGAGGAGGCAGGACTGGGTGGGTGAAGGAGGGAAAAGGCGGGAGAATCGGGGCTGAAGGGAAGGGAGAGGCTGATGCAGCCTCAGGGATGGACCACAGGGATGGCCTCAGGGTCAAACCGGAGCATCTGGGCCTGACAGAAGGCCTGCACCTAAGGAGAGAATGTGGGGACAAATGAGGAAATGAAGGCTCAGCAAGGTTAAGCTCCAGCTCACTTGCAGCACGCTGGGGCCTGCACCCAGGATCTGTGAGTTCCCAGCCCACCTCTCACCTGCCTGCTGTGTTGGGGCTGCCGCTTCTCCTCACAGGGCCTGCTGAGTGACAGGGTCACAGAGGCCGCGTGAGCCCTGGATTCCTCTCTCTTTGCTGGTGGTATCCAGCCCAAACCCAAGGACCAGCACTCCGAGGGCTCAGTTTGTGGTTCCACTAGTACATTTTTTTCGGGGGGCTCCAGGACTCTCCAGCTAGCTAGTGATGAAGGGTGAATTATGACTGTTTACCTGAGTCCCTGCTCCATGCAAATTGATTTACACCTAGTATCTCATTTAATCCTCAGAACAACCCTGTGATGGCTATTGTTTCCCCATCTTTAATAAGAAACCTGAATTTCAGCAGGGTCAAGACCAGAGTCACACATAGAGTCCGTAGCTGCAGGTATTCAAAACTGTGTAAGATAATTTTTCACAAATCTAATTTTCTGACAGGTCCTTGATCCATCTGGTTTGGCTGCTGCTGAGACCTACCTTCTTTGTACAGATGCAGGCAGTGGGGGCTCGGGTGACAACCCAGTGCGACAAGTCCTCCTGGCAACTGAGCCAAGTAAGGAGAGGCAGTTCTTTTTTACCAAGAAAGATGCTGTGACCTTGACAGGGACGTAAGCATTTTGTGTCTTGGTTTCCTCATCACCAAAATGGAGAAAAATGATCCCTTCCTCATGGGTGGCTTTTAGGTGTGGAGAAAATATATGTAAAATGTCTGGCATATAGTAGATGCTGTACATGGCTACACTTTTTATTCTTTAAAAAATTTTTTAAGTTAAAATATAGCTAACATACAACATCATGTTAGTTCAGGTATACAGCATAGCTATTCCACATTTATAGACCTAAAGAAGTGCTCCCCATGATAAGTCCAGCAACCGTGACACCGTATCTGCTATCACAGCGTTACTGACTATATTTCCTCTGCTGTACATTACACCCCATGACTTTTATGTTTTACATCTGGAATTTTAAGCCTCTGTTCCCCTTCACCTTCTCCTCATTTTTAGTTTTTCAATTACAGTTGACATTCAATATTATTTTATGTTCATTTCGGGTATACAGCACAGTGGTCGACGTTTGTATAATGTAAGGTGTGTTCCCCCTGACGAGTCTAGCACGATGCAGAGATATTATTGACGATGAGTCTATGCCTTATGCTTTACTTTATATCTCCATGACTCTTTCGTGACTACCAAATTGTCTTTTTTAATTCCTTCACCTTTTTCACCTTGCCCCCCAAGCCCTCTTCCATCTGGCAACCATCAACTTGTTCCCTGCATCTAGGAGTCTGTTTCTGTTTTGTTTGTTCATTTATTCTGCTCTTTAAATTCTACATGTAAGTGAAATCATATGGTATTTGTCCTTCTCTGTTTGACCTTCCCACCTAGCATAATACCTTCCAGGTCCATCCATGCTGTCACAAATGGTAAGATTTTATTCTTTTTAACGGCCAAGTACTATTCCATTGTATACATATACCACCTCTTCTTTATCTAATCATCTATTGGTGGGCACTTGGGTTGCTTCCAGATCTTGGCTATTGTAATAGTCAAGTGAACATTGAGATGCATATGTCTTTTCAAATTACTGTTTTGAATTTTTTCAGATAAATACCCAGAAGTGGAATTGCTGGGTCATAACATAGTTCTATTTTTAGTTTTTTGAGGAACCTCCTTACTGTTTTCCATAGTGGCTGCACCAATTTGCAATCTCACCAGCAATGTGTGAGAGTCCCCCACTCCCTTTTTTTTTTTTTTTAAGATTCATTGTTTTTGAGAGGAAGTGAGAGAGAGAGAGAGAGAGAGAGAGAGAGAGAGAGAGAGAGAGAAGAGGGAGGGCCCAGAGCAGTCTCCACAGTTGTACATCATTAGTTGTGACACAGTTCATTCCACACTGGTGGATGTGGGGCCGCAGGGGGCAAGCACCGAACCAGGAGCCTCCTGCATGGGAGGCTAGAACCTTTGCTGCCGTCTCAGCAGTTACCAGTTGCACCACAGTCCCACATATGGGTCTGCACGGGCTGGGGCCTGGATTCCATCCCCGGACCTCGGGGCTACAAGACAAACACTCGACCTTTTGAGCTGTCCCAGCATCCCAGAAGTTTCCCTTTTCTCCACTGTTTTTATTCTTAAGCAAACCAGAAAGATTCTTGTTGTGGATGGGGTCACGATGGGAGATCCTTAATAGAACCAGATGAAAAGAAAAAGAAACAAAAACCAAAAGCAAAACTCAGGAGGTCTCTCATCCTCCTGGCTCGAGGGTGGGGGTGAGGTGGGGGGGGTGGGGGGTGGGTTTCATTAGACTTCCATGAAATCAGAGCAGGGAGACAGGGTGCCAGGGGGCTGATGAGGACCCAGCAGGAGAGCAGCTGTCCTCCCCCTCTGCAGGCCCACCCTCTTCTCATCACCATGGAGACCAAGCTGGCTGCCCTGCAGGATTTCTGCCCACCCAGGGCCTGAGGCTGCTGCAAAGGGAGGGGCAGGAATGGAGCAGACAGAGATGACAGAGACCAGTCTGGAAAGTGGGGGTAGGGTGGGGGGGATGTCTTCATCCCCCAACCCCCAACCCCCAACCCCCAAGGCACTGAAGGACTCAGTCTGTGGGAGAATGTCTGGCATCTGAATCCCAGCGCTGCTAGCAGCCAGCTGTATGACGCTGGGAAGAACACTTCTGTCCAAGCCTCTGATCCCACATCTGTCAAAGGAAAGGGTAACAGGGATAAAAACAAAAGCCTGGTGAAGAAAACTGTGGGAGGAGGAAGCAATGAAGTACGGTGCAGGTAGGATATTTAGTGCTGTGGGGAGAACGTTCACTACATACTGGTTATCAAAAAAAGAGAACTTCACAAAACTGACCAGGGTGATCCCATTTTTATTTGTTTAAAAAAAGAAAAACCACTCTCTTTGTGCTTATGGGAAAAAAAAAAGAGTGGGGAGAGAAGTACTCTAAAATACACTACTGCTTCTTGTATCTGGAATTGCACCTAATTTTTATCCTCTTGGTTCTTTCTCAAATTTTGACCAGTGAACTTGGATTACTTTTAAAGTCAGAATGACATTAATAGCTACTATTTGTGTGCTTATTGTGCAGGGGCCTTGTGCTAAGTGTTTCACATGGTTTAAAGCCCTTTCTTCACAATCATCCAGGGCGGGAGGGTACTCCGATTATCCCCACTTTACAGAAGAGGAAATTGAGGTTCAGAGAGATTACAGGGCTTGACCAAACTCAAGCCACTGGAGAGCAGCAGAGCTAAGATTTAAAATCACAGCTAAGACATTGGGCTCCAAAATTCAAGCATTTAATTATTACCACTACTGCCAGTTAAAAAGTGAGTAAGTTCTGGGGATCTAATGTACAGCCTGGTGAGCATAGTTAAGAATATTATATTGTATACTTGGAATTTGCTAAGAGAGTAAATCTTGAGTGTTCTCACCCCACACAAAAAAAGGATAACGGTGAGATGCTGGCTGTGTTAATGAGCTTGGTTGTGGCAATCACTTCACAATGTGTATATGTATCAATTCATTGTGTTGAATACTGTAAATGTATATAAATTTATTATATGTGTCAATTATACCTCAATAAAACAGGAAAAAAAAGAAAAATATAATAAACCCTGATGTGCCCACCACCCAGCTTCAAGGAAGTCCTCAGATGAAGGGCTTTGGGTGGGGGTTGCGAGAGGGGGTGGGGCTTTGGGAGGGGAACCATGCCCAGAACCCGAGGCCCCAGTGTACACACACACACACACACACCCCTCCCGGGCTCCTCTGGGGCTGTGGCCCCAACCCGGATGGGGCACCAGAGGCGGCCGCCCCCCTTCCGCCCCCACCCAGGTTCCTTCCTCCTGTCTACATTCGAGTGACGTGTTTCCCCAGCCTGCCCCTTCATAGGTTCCTGGTTCCCCGCCAGGCCTGGGGCTTGGGCACCTCTGGAGCACGGAGACATGGCTGGGGGCCCTGACAGCACACCCCGGTGGCCCATCCTGGCCGTGCTGGCTGCGCTGGGCACAGCTGTGACAGCGACCACCAACCCCGGCATTGTGGCCAGGATCACCCAGAAGGGCCTGGACTACGGTAATCGGATGCCTTCTTCCCTTTCCTCTCCCACCCCTGAGGAGCATTTATTGAGCGGCTGCTGTGTACGGCCCTCATTCACAGTAAGGCTTCTCTCCGCCTATTACACAGGAAGACACGGAGCTCAGGCTTTGAGGCGGTTGCGCAGGAGGAGCGTGGGGAGGGCCTTTATAACAGTCTCGCCCCAGGGCAGGGACTTAGAAGCCATACCGTGCACACTACCCACTGGGTGTGCCAGAGAGGGCCCCCCCGGCCACTCATCCAGGCCCAGACAGAGGAGAGGGGGCAGGAAGCAGGCCCTGCCGACACTCAGATCTGTGCCAGGCGCCGTCCTAGGCGCTTTGCACACACCGTCGTGCTTCATCGCACCCTCGGGAGGGACATATTGTTACTAACAACACTTGCAGATGAGCAAACGGAAACTTGGAGAAGGTACTGGGTAGGCCACAGGACGGCCTGGATTCGAGCTGTGGTCTTGGCCGACGGCGGAGCGCGGGGCTGCTCGATGCTGCCCCCCAGTGGCAGAAAGGCAGAACCAGCCCCAGAGAAATCCCGGGGAGGCTCAATCAGGTCATCGCTGGGGTACCGCCTGGGGCCTCAGCACAGGATTCAGGGGGACTTGGTGTATCTCCCTGAATTCCTCCTCCAGCCCAGGCAGGACACCTCTGAATCCCAAGGGGTCAGACAGAAAGCCCCACATGGGCTAGGAAAAAGCAGTATGGCCCTGCTCTGAATACAGTGCTGGGGTGGCCCTGAAGACTTCGTGGGAACAGAGGCTTGGGCTCAGCCTCTATGCCCAGAAGTCTTCAGATTCTGTCACAGCAGACTCGGTGACCCCGTCTACTCCCACCCCACGTGGCAACCACAGTGGATTTTTTGAACTGCAGCAAACGTGCTCATGTCTCTCTCCTTACTTACATGAGTCGCTGGTTCTCCTGGGCCCTCAGAAGATGTCTAGAGCCCTAGGCAAAGCACTCAAGATCCTTCCACACCTGGCTCCTGCCAACCCATAGATCCCGGCCATCCCACGTTTTCTCTCCCCTCCAGTCAGCGGCAATGTATGTGCTGTTTACTTCTGACCACCCAGAAGGCTTACCCCAGGCGTGGAATCTGGGACCAGAAGGCCTGGATTCAAATCCTACCTCCCTCACTCGTCAGCTGTGTGGCCACCTTTCTGAATCTCAGCTTCCTCATCTGAGAATTGGGGGTAGCAATGAACCTACTTCCTAGGCTTGTTCAAATTCAGTGACTTAAAACATGTACAGAGCCCAGAACAGTACCTGTCAGAGTTAGAGCTTGTATTATTATTATTTCCTAGCTGAATATTGGAAAACACAAAATCTGGGATCTCTCATTTTTCTAATTACCCCTTCTCAGGTAACATTTGCCTTTAAATTGGTTTTTTGATGCTGCTAGCCACATAAGAACTGATGATAGAATTCCTGACCTTGGGCATTCAGTCATTTATTCATCCAACAAATATTAAGTGCATTCTAATATGAAGTGCCAGTCACTGTGGTAAATGTAGGGGATGTTTATTTACATTAGGAAATAAAACAGACATTGCCACTCACCTTGGGGACAGAGGGAGATTAATCAAGAAGTCACATGAATAAATTACAAACAGTAATGAGCTCTCCAAAGGAGATGCCCACACCATGGTTACAAGGGGGCTTGCTCTTATCTGCTGGATCAGAGAAAGTTCCTGGAGGAAGTGATGGTGGAGCCGACAGGAAGTTGATGGGGAGAAATTGGGAGGGAAGGGTTTTCCAGGCAGCAGGAATGGCATATGCAAAAGTCCTGTGGAGAGAGAGTTCAAAACCAGAGAGATGGAGTATTTGTGAGGGCATAGCACAGAGCTAGGCGCAAAGTAGGTGTTCAATACCCATAGGATGCATGATTGGGTGTTTAGAAGGTGATATTTTAGACCAAGGGTGGGCAAACTACGGCCCACAGGCTAAATCTTGGCCACTGCATGTTTTCATATGGCTCATTAACTAAGAATGGCTTTTACATTTTTAAATGGTTGAAAACAAAGTCAAAAGAAGAATACATCTCACAACATGTGAAAATGATATGAAGTTCAAATTTCAGTGTTCACAAAGTTTTCTTAGAACAGAGCCATACCCATTTATTTACATATTGTCTACGGCTACTTTCAAGCAATAACTGCAGAGCTGAATGGTTGTAACAGTGATGGTATGGCCCACAGAGCTGAAAATATTCACTATCTGGCCCTTTACAGAGAACCTTAGCTTTAATAATTTTTTTTTTTATATCTTTTTATATTTATAGAGAGTAATTGTTTTATCTTCAGTGCATATTTATTTCTATTTTACTTTTGACAGATAGAGAGAGAGACAGAGACAGAGACAGCTAGAGAACCGAACTGTGGGAACTCCCCAGTTCAGCATGTGGGTCCTGCCTGGGCCGGAGCCGGGATTCGATCCTCGGTCCTCGT